>JACN01131860.1:0-14562 GCA_000787155.1 Scartelaos histophorus | reverse complement strand
CTCCCTCCTTCCCTCCCTCCCTCTCTCACCTGTGCTGTGACCCTGCTCTAGTGGGATGTTTCTAATGAGGTCTATAAATATCTCAGACTGCACCAGCTCTGGCCCCACACTCTCTCCTCCACTTCGCCCAGGAAGAAGAAAGAGGAAAAAGTAACACATCATAATCAGCTCCCCCTCTCCTCCGTCTGGGCTCATTATTGTGTTCATCATTATTCATTATTTCAGACCCCTGCTATAAGAAAAACACAACAAAATACACAGTTTGACCAAATTGCAAATCCTTTCCAGTCAATACCTGTAATTACCACCAGTGGCTTTATAGTAATCTTGGGTAAATGGCAGCACAGGGACAAACTAAATCGTGGTACTGATGTGTTGATCAATAAGCAAAGGTTAATACTGAACTTAAAGGTGTAGAAAAGAAACCAAATAAAGTTAAAGGCTCCGATCTATGTTATAATTTTGTTTCCTCGTCACAAACCTGGAGTTGTGTTTTGTTTCATTCAGGTTTAACACACAAATCCTGCATATTTAGCCTATTTAGAGTTTTTCTCAAACAAAAAAACTCTGTTCCAACTCTGTTCCACCTTGTGATGTCAAGTGGTGATACAGGAAGTGCTCCACCGCGTCTTCCTTAGAATCATTTGGATAATTTCAGGCTCGAAATTGCCATGGAGCATTTTGAGCTTCAGAGATGTAGACAGACTAATAATAAATTACTGAAACATGTGAATGAAACAAAATATAACATGACTTTTTCCATAATACGGGACCTTTTAAAGTCAATACGATTTTGAGAAAGCGCCGTTAAATTTACAAAAACATTAGTAACAAAGGACGCCTGGGAAACAAAACTATAAGAGAACGCATAAAACCACAGCCGAGGCATTGTTCCTGTCTGGCTCTAATGCTCGGACTTGCTTTCTATTATTTTATGTAAATGCATTTCATAAATATTTAATGCAGAAGTATGTGCACTTTCTGTTATAATGAAACCTACAGCAAAACACATCTATCTATAGGCACGAAGAATGCTGCAATATATTAAAATTATGTGTGTCGTCAACGTTCCATGGGGCTGTGATGCTAGCTGTAGGCTCTGCTCTGTCTGAGGCTTTATTAGACTTTAATCTGTCTGACCATAAAAACAGGCGTTGCTGGGGAACTAACACATACAATTTACGTTTTTTTCAGTTAGTCCCTCTCACCTAAATAGGACCATGAACGCTCGTATTGATCACAGACTTCTGAAAATACATTCTTTTAATCCATTTTGTATTTTTCTTGAGTTTTCAGACTTGTTTTAAAATGTTTTTTTATCAGGGTTAGGTATTGTGTGCATTGTGTCCCCAGCATGATATCTCTGCAAAGTAATATTTATCTATGTGCCCCAAAAGTGAATGTATTAAAGCAATATAAATGTTGGATTTATATAGTGGTTAATTGATTGTCATTCTCAACATTTAAAAAAAATTCATGTGGTTCTGGTGACGACATTCAAACAATAATTTAATTTAGTGTTTAGTGGGACTAAGTACATTAATAAACATTACAATTATTCAAATGTGCCCAAAATAGCAAAAGGCTAGTTTTACCCATCCCTAAAAGTTCAGAATTTCATGAGAAAATCAGTAACATTCAAATATATTTCATATATTTCTGTGATCATAAAAGAAAAACAAAAATACACTTTTAGAGCTCAGTTACCCATTTTTGGCATTTACATTAAATTGCTTTAAAAGCCTGAAATGATGGGGCCTTTTTCATGGCTGACTTGCACTGACTTGTTGAAGTGATTCTATTTCCACACAATTTTCGATCATTTCCCGAGCCGTTTCTCCCATCTTTAACATCAGCTGTAGGCAAATGACAGTCATTACAATCACATTATTCTGTTCGCTTACAGTAACAATGCCGACCTCTCACTTCCTCTTTATGTTGCTGTAGCGATAAAGGCTACAGTGCAGGAAGTGAGAGGTCGGTATTGTGTTGCTGTAGAGATCAGGGAGACCCACAAACCCCCGTCACTCTGCTCAGGTCTGTCAATATCTCTAATGGTATCGTGGATGGAGAAACATAGAATATAAATCGATGGGATCCTGCGTGAGCTGTAATGTAATTGTGTATGGCACTGCCCATCTCTCCCCTCCATAGAAACGACTAGTCTTCATAATGCTTCAGTGCTGATTATAATAAAAAAGCTTTCTCGTTTTCATATTCACTCAGCGTCTTAATAAGAAATAATAAAAATATAAGGAAGTAATAAATATATAAGGAAGTTAATGGTTTCGATATGAGAGGTATATAATGTATGCAAGAGGAAACATGTCTGGAGTTAAAAATAATCGTAAAGCTATATTGAGTAACTTTTCAGAGCTTTATTAAGTTGTATTTGGAGTGATTTGTGCATGTATGAAGAATCTCGAATAGGTTATTTCCAAAGACTGGCCCACGCCCACAGCTCCGGTTTACTTCATTCTCCAATTTTATTTTATTCATCAATGATATGTAGGATTGGGATAACATGATATATTTGTGGTGATGACGTTTTAGATGAATATTGTGATTTAAAATGTGCAAATTATAATGTAATGATCCACGGGTGTCATAGATTAGAATTATATTGCAGACGTAACCACATTATGTCAGATCTGTGGTGAGGCGACCCCACTCACAGTCTGTTTTTTAAACCTGTCATGTAATAAATGTAGGGTAAAGGTGTTTAATGTCGTACTGTGGAACATTCCAGGCAGAACAGTGACATATCCATAGAAAAAAGAAACAAGGTAAAACCAAAAAGTTACACAATTAATTTATTCGATTACATGTGGCTTTAATGCTCAAAAATATCTGGAAAAACAGGGATTCTGACCGTGAGCGGGGTCGCCTCTCCACAGATCTGACCTATAACTTACTAATACCATACTGTGAAACATTCCAGACAAAGCAATGAAAAAAAGAAAAAAAATAATGAAAAAAAGAATTTGATGGACCCTCCACCAGAAAAGCAAACATGATATTAAAGGCCATTTAAGCCTGTTTTGACAAAATGTTCTAAATGAGATTTCCTTGAGTGCCAGTGTTTTTTTTTTTTTTATTGCAGCTGAAGTACTGTATCTTAATGTCCTCACAATCTCAAAGACCCATTGATTTTTCTGTTGGACCGGAGCTGGAGTCAGGCCCACACTGGCTCTGAGCCCAAAGCAATATTCTTTACAACTCCCCCTTCCACTCAAGAAACTGCGCTTCTGTTAGCTACTATTAGGTTAGAAAATCTGTTAGTTTGAAGATTTGTTTTAATATATCTGGCCATTTCTACAATTTCAATATGGGAAAGAAGGATACGTTTTCTAATTTAAAGGTGCGTTGTGAAACTTTTCTGGAGGAGCATCCGTCAAATGCTTTTCTTCATGGAGATGTTATTGCTTTGTCTGGAATGTTTCACAGTATGGCATTACATTTTACTATCGCCTTGGAGACCAACCCCGACCAAGTTACAGGTCAGGTGTGTGAAGAGGTGACCCCACTCACAGTCAGAATGCCTGTTTTTCTGGGTATTTTTGAGCTATAGAACCTGCAATTACTGTTTAATCACAGTCAGAATGCTTATTTTTCTAGGTATTTTTGAGCTATAGAACCTGCAATTACTGTTTAATATTTAATGTCGTACTGTGGAACATTCCAGTAAGTGCCTATAGAAACAAGTAGGTGACGGACCCACAACCAAAAAGTTACATGATGTATTTTTAATGTTCAGTTATGTTATAATGCTGTTCCCTCATGAAAAACATTTTTTTCTCTTTAAACGTTCACAGCGTAACATTTTTGATGGGGATCAGCTTCCTGTTTGTCTCCATGAAGACGTTACTGAATTGCCTGTAATGTTCCACATTATGGCATTAAACATACCAATCTCCATGGAGACGAGTAGGTGGCACCATCAAGCCAGGTTACAGTTAAGTAAATCACAGTAACAGTGCATGTTTTTCTGTGTATTTTGAGCAATAAAACATATGTAATGAACTAACCAAACACTGTAAATTATAATAAGTAAATTTTAATGCCATATTGGGGAACATTACAATCAAAGTGGTAATATCGTCACGGAGACCAACAGAAAGCTGAATTCACCATAAAAAATGTTACATAGTGAACCTTTAAACAGAATTTTATTTGGTTGTTTTTACAAATTTGGAAAGATTTTTATTATTTCACTGAGCGGAGAAGAAAAATGTATGAAATCAGTTTTGAGTCAAAATGTTGAAAGGGTTCTTTAAAAATATCAAGCAAATATATTATAAAAAAATAAATAAATTTGTGTAATCATGTAAAAAATCTGTCTTTGCAAATAAACAAACTCCACAAGACCTTTTAAGTGTAACTTGCAGCTTTTGTAGATCTGTATCTAAAGGTTATCCCATCAGCTCTAACGTTAAAGACTTGAGTCAGCGTTCTCCTCTGGCTCTGAAAACAGAGAAAAGGTCACCAGAAAAAGCACAGACCGTTCAGACATGACAAGGACCTAAACCCATGAAACGTGACGACGAGGCAGGTTTTCCAAAAATAAATTAAAGAAAAAAAAAAAAAGAACAGCATTTTTTTCAGCTCTGTAAAACAATCTAAAGCTTAACATTCACTTTCTTTTACATTTAACTTTTTTAACTTTTATCACCACTGTCAAAACAATAGCATTTTTTCATTTGGGTAATTCTGAGCTGCCTTTACAAAGCTGCGAACACCTGGTCCCACCTTGTGATGTCATTAAGTGGTAATTCAGTATTCCTTTTTATTAAGCTGCATGCTGCTTTCATTAGATTCATTTGCATTACAACAAGCTACATGTTTGTTTGTTTCCATGGAGATTTTATTGCTTTGTGGCTTAGTAAAAGTGCATATTTCGCCATTTGATCAATAAAATGCATGTAATAGGATAAACACGTGTTATATAAAATATGTTATCAATGCTGTAAAACGTTCTAGGCAATGCAGTGACTTCTCCATGGTGGTGACATTGGAAAAGTTATGTATTAAAAAAACATTACTTTAATAGCGGAATGAAACACTTTATTAACTCATAAATGTTTAACTTGTGAGAGCGATTCAGGACCTCAATCTGATGTACATCTCTACTTCAAAGTAAAATCATAGCCAAAGAAAAGACATGATTTGAGAGGGGAGTTAAAGAGGCTATTTTTGTTAGAAAAGACAATCCATCCTTGGAACAGAAATGGAAGCCTCAGACATGTCATCTCTCTCCTATTTACAACTCCATTCTCAGACACAGTAAAAACAAAGAAAACAATAGTGTGCCAGTATCCTAATGGTTTGAGGGCCTGGGCGATTATGCAAAATAAAACTAACGACGCAGGTAGTGAAGTTCAGTAGATCTAGCTAAACTGAAGCTGTAATCAAATAGGTGTATTAGGTTCAGGTAGCTGTTGACTTGGAAGCTCATTCATGACATAACAAGCAGAGCATTTTGAGCTTCAGAGAGACAGAGCAAAGATTCAGGATTATTCAAACATGTGTAAATGAAACAAAACATAACTCCAGGTATGTGTTTGATGAAGTTCAGATTCTGATAATGGCTAAAAGCTCACAAGTACCAATGTTGCATAATATAGGACCTTTGGTGAGTTATGAGTGGTTGAGTCGTGAGAGTAGTTCAGGACCCCAGTCTGCTGTGTATCTCAAAGCCACCTAACCACAAGACTATTTTTGTTTGATCAGAAATAGAGGGCTTAGACATCATCTATTTAATATTTACAACTAAATCCGAACAAAGTAAACAATAGTGACGGGCAATATGCTAATAGGTGAGATTAAGGGCTTGGACAATTTATGCAAAATATGAGTCACACACAGGTAGAGAAGTTCAGTAGACCTACATAACAAACTGTCAAATACAAATAGGTGTATTAGATTCAGTATAGTTACATAGTCTTTGTCCAGTTTATAGATTTTTTTTGTTCTTTGAGTCATAGAAGTGATTAAAAACAGAAAAATAACAAAAGTTTCCTATTAGTACAAAGAAAAAAAAAATACTCATGATAAATAATGACCCCCAAATGATTGATCCATATATCTGAAATGTTCCACAGTGTGACATTAAACAGTTCTACCTTACATTATTTAATTACAGTTGGTTTTATAGCTCAAAAACACATAGAAAAACAGAATTGTGAGCGGGGTCGCCTCTCCACAGATCTTTCCTGTAACTCTGCTCAGCTCTGGTGTGGTCTCCATGAAGATAGAAAGGTTTAATACCATACTCTGGAACATTTCAGGTAAAGCAGTGACATCTCCATGGAGAAAAGAGTTTGAATCACAAACATAATCACAGACAAAGTGTTAAGTGTTAAGTGTGTTAAGTGTTAAGTGTTTGCTACAACATCAATACTTTACCATAGGAAACTTCTGCGTTTAGAAAAGTACGTCTTTGTGTCTTGAAGCTAGTGCTAACTGAAATTAAAATGAATTACCGATGTTAAAATAGAGCTATAATCTAATTAATCTTGCCATTTGATGTATTTTCATAAAGTTGTTTTGTGTTCTATTTTGAGATTTAGATTAGGTTAGCATTAGCATTAGCGTTAGCATTAGCTTTTAGACAGAAACACTCACTTTTATAAACACAGAATGTTCCAGCGAAGTATTGACATTATCATAAAGGTCTTAACACGCTGTCTGTGATTGTGTATCCATAACCTGCTGTCATCTGTCGAATATTTAAATGTATTTTAGCGCAACTCGGCTAATTCCCAATAGAGCGGGAAATGTGGCTCTACAGTTTTTGAGAGTGAATAGGGCCCATAACGTCTCCATGGTGACAAACATCTCATCAGAAATGTTACATGTTGTCCGCTACATTATTGTACAAGCAGCAGAACCGTGTAGTTTTTAATTGTCTGCGGTCACTTTATCTCCTCCGAGTCTCCTCTGTGTTAACTGTGGCACATGGGCCCTTTCCAAATGAGCTGTGGAAAAGTCCCTGGGGCCTGGGTCTCCTCCCCTGGGTATGAGCCGGGTCCGTGGAGGGGCGGTGCTCTGAGCGGTGGATACATTATAGATACAAAGCAAGAGGCACAAGAGAGTTAGAGGCAAAACCAAGGGAGGAATCACTGTTCCAGATTATTAAAAGTGAAAAGAAAATATTTATTTATTTACAATAGACTACAGTAGACAACAGTAGCAAGATTGACTTCTATGTACATTTAAAGGTTCCATATACACAACATTTAGTTCAAATTGAGCTTTCAGCAATGTTATAATGTTGTCAAATCCTAATTAACATACCTGTAGTTGTGTTTTGTTTCATTCCCACATGTTTGAGTAACCCATTATTATTAGTCTGTACATCTCCAAGGCGTTGTTCTACCTTGTGATGTCATAAAGTGGTAGTTTTCAAGTCTTCTTTCTACCTTTGCTTCAGAAACAGGCAATTCCAGGGCTGAAATGATCCAAATGATTCTAGTGAAGGTGTATAACAAACATGTTAAAACACACTGGAGCACTTCCTGACCACATGACATCACAAGGTGGACCATAGTGAATTGTTTAAGAGATGGGTTTAACTAACATTGTAACATGGCTTAAAGTGCAAGTGTAATCTGGGAAGTAATTTTTAAACTTTACAAACCAGATACTAATCAGAGTTTAGTGAGATTTTAGAGCCACTGACTGAAATTCCAGCCTCATTCCCTCCATTCCCTGCAATGGCATTTTCGTCATTTTGAACTTCTCCAAGGCTGTATGATAGTAATATTACTGGAGATAAGAATGTGATGGATCCTCCACTAAAGGTTACGCAATGCAACTTTCAAGATTCAAATTAAGATTCAAAGCTGTAGAAGAAAGTTTTGTCTTCATTTAAATTTGTCGTGAGATGTATATCATAGTATTATTTCCCCAGTATAATCTGAGCCTAAAATAAATAAAAAGGCTAAAACGATTGAAAAATAGTCCCAGTCCAGTTTGAAAAACAGCCCCAGTCTCTCTTCCTTGTGTTGGTGTAACTCAGAGATCTCCCACTACTTCTTTTTCTCGTGACACTACTGACCTGTTGACACAACACAAGCTCTTTTTCATTTTCAAATCACTCATTTGCCTAGCACCTGGTCATGTGCATAGATTTGAATCCTTATACAAAACATCATACAGAGCCAGTCCTTTATTATGTTATAATGTGGTTACATCCTCAAAAACATACCTGGCGTTGTGTTTTGTTTAATTCACACATGAGTAATCCTCTGTTATTAGTCTGTCTACATCTCCAAAGCTCAAAATGCTCTGTTCCACCTTGTGATGTCATGCAGTGGCCGTTTTCAAGTTTTCAACCTTTAGTTCAGTAGAGATTGACAATTCCAGAGCTGACAATTTCCACTGACTCTAGCAAAGAACGTGTATGGAGTTTAAATACACAGTGGAGCACTTCCTGTACTACCACGTGACATCACAAGGTGGGAGTGCTTTCAATTTGAGAGGAAAACTCAGCCTAAATATGCAGGATTTGTGCGTTAAAGGTGCATTGTGTAACTTTTATCAAATACGTTTACCCAGGGAGATGTTATCGCTTTGTCAGGAATGTTTCACAGTATGGCATTAAACCTTTCTGTCTTCATGGAGACCAAACCAGATCAAAGTTACAGGTCAGATCTGCGGAGAGGCGACCCCGCTCACGGTCAGAATGCCTGTTTTTCTTGGTATTTTGAGCTGGAAAAACCACCTGTAATTGAATAAATGTAAGGTAGAGCTGTTTAATGTTATACTTTGGAACATTTCAGGCAAAGCATTTACATATTCATAGAAACAAGAGGGTGACAGAGCCCCCTCCCACCCAAAACAGTTACACGATGTACTTTTAACATGTACTTCTTGCTGTATATTCTAAACTATTGTATTGTATGGTCCAACTCAAGCCCTTTTAACCCTGCACTTTCTCTAATTGAAAACATTCCTTCGGGGGCTCAACTCCCACCAGCCCCTCTTATTATTGCTCTATAATGTCAACATCAGGGAGGGGGCTTCGCGCGTCAGCCAATCAGAAGGCTCGGAGGGCCCCAGGCTGCGTTGTAATTGGCCCATGGGGGTGCTGCTCAGTGTAATGAGAGCTGACACGGGGCCATTGGGGAAACAGGGCCCAGGGAGTGACCGAATGTACTTACAATACACTACAATGTTACAATACACAATCTACAGTCGGTGCAGCGTCGCCATGGTTACGGATTACTTTTTTTATCCAGTACTGTTGTGTTTCAGTGGGATGGGAGCAAATAGAAAAAGTGAAAGGTTGTAGTAGTAGTGATGATAGTAGTAGTAGTGGTAGTAGTAGTAGTAGTAGTAGTAATAGTAGTAGTGATAGTAGTAGTAGTAGTAGTAGTAGTAGTAGTAGTAGTAGTAGTAGTAGTAGTAGTGACAGTGATGTAGTAGTGATGGTATTACTAGTTGTTATAGTTGTTATTGCAGCAGCAGTGAAGACATTGTAGTAGTAGTAGTAGTACACAAAGTAACTCGAAGTGCTTCACAGACTAAGAAAGACATTAAAGAAGTAGTAGTTGTGATAGTAGTTGTAGTGATAGCAGTAATGGTAGTAGTGATAGTAGTAGTAGTCAAGGCAAGCTCAATTTGTATACAAAGTAACTCAGTGTGCTTTATAGAATAAGAAAGACATTTAAGTAGTAAAGTAGTCGTAGTCAATCAGTTCTGGTCAGATTGTGTTCAAATAAAGCTCAGATTAAAGTCTAATTTGAGTAACAGAGCTTCAGACAGAGCAGTGTTTACAGTTAGCATCATACGTGCAGGCAATGTTGACGACATCTGCTTAAAAATCTCAAATACTTCTAGAGTAAACACCTACTTGAGTCAAAATATGTGTGACTGCAAAATGAACGCATGAAGTCCTGTGTTTCCCTGGTCAGGAACGTTGAGCAGTTCTAATGTAAAAAACCTGGACATGATTTTCCACTTAGGAATTTAGGGGAAATCCAGCTGCAGCTTGAGTGGTCAGGAAAGTGATCACGTCGTGGGAGTGGGGAAGAATATAAGCACAGTGTAAGAAAAAGCTCGGGATTTGTGCAAACATAAAACGGAAAGCAGTTGTGTGCTATAACATTGTGTCTCGGCTTTGAAACGTATTTGATCCTCTATATGCACCATTTTCTCAGAAGTCAAACTGAGCTTTTTTCCTATTGATGATGTGGTCAAATCATGCTGAATCTGCATATTTATCTTATGTTACATGAACTGAACCTTTTTATAATTATTTTTGTGTTTTTATTATTTAAAGGTGCATTGTGCAACTTTTCTGGTGAAGTGTCATATTCTTGTGAATGGTCCCTTGACAAGGTTTAAAATGCAAGGAGACACATCCTTTCTCCCCTAAACTCTAACTGGAGTGAACTGCCTGCTCACCTGCACTCTGTAGGTCTAGATCACGAGTGGGCAATTATTTTCCAATGGGGCCACATGAGAAACACAAAATATTGTGAACGGCTGGGCCAAAAGGCTTAACTCAGTTCTGCATAATATTAATTGTATTTCGTTAAAAGAAACAGTAAGTAGCATTGTTTTGATGCACTGGTCAGATGGGTAAAAGCGCCTAAGCAATGAAAAAGTGAGGTTGCCTTACAAAATGTAATTTAAAAAAACACCTCTAAAATAAAAGCAATGCAGTCCATGCATGAAGGAAAATCTGTAAAATCTGTCTATTTTGTTATTCCCAATGAGCTTCAACGGGACGGTCAGAGTCAATCAAAGGGCCGTACGTGGCCCAGGAGCTGGACAAGGCCCAGGTCTGGTGAAGATGCTTTTAAAAACCACTTAAAAACATTCATCCTTGAACAAGCATTCCAGCCCCCGATGACTGATTTTATTCTGAATGTATCTTATGCTGTTTTTTGTGTATTGTGTTATTCCTTTGTCTTTCTGTCTTAATAGAGACCAAATCAGCCCGAGTAACAGGTCAGATCTGTGGAGAAGCATCCCTGCTCACATTCAGAATGCCTGTTTTTCTAGGTATTTTTGAGCTGTAAATCCCCCTGTAATTGAATAAATGTAATATAGAGCTGTTTAATGTCGTACTGTGGAACATTCCAGGCGGTGCAGCAGAGTGACATCTCCATAGAAACAAACAGGTGACAGACCCTCTACTAGAAAAGTTACAAAATGCACCTTTAACTCAGTCAATGCAATAGCTTAAATGCAACAAGAAGTTCACAAAGTTCTGTATCATCTCTCAGTTCTGTATTGTCTGAACTGAAGCAAACACAGAGGCCTGGAGAGACAGCCTGGTTGCAGATTATAATGACAAATCATTACCATATGATTATATAATATGTGTTGTGCATATTTAAATATACTTAGAGCATTTATGACTCAGTAAAACAGTAATGGGCCAGAGCAGGACAGAACCACAGTGAACAATTATACAGATCGTGTGATTTTGTTCTTCTTTCTCAATAGGCATTCAGTTAAAGGGAGGGCATCTGGTACAGCACCCTGTAGATACATGGGATGGTCTGTACTTACAAAGCTCCAAATGCTCTGATCCACCATATAATGTCATGAAAGTTGATGTAAAGGCTCCTGAAAAAGTGCTGTTTAAATACATTTTGTTCTTTTTCTTGCGTTTTCAGATGATCTTAAGCCTTTTTTCACAGTGTTTGCTAATGTGCACAGTGTCACCATGTTAACTTCTAATCTTTCCACCATAGAGATACATGCAGAACACCTCCAGCGTGATGTTACTGCAAAATATCAACACTCAAACCTGTGCAGAATATCTCAGTTTTTAGAATATTCTGATCCACACCTCGCCACCCCGTTCTGATGTTTTTTCCCACCGTGCATTTCACCTCGATGTTTTTAAACAGCGCAGCCCTCGTACCTTAGCAACCCTTAAGAAAATTAGCTGTGATCAGTCAGCGAGTGCTAACTGGCAGGAATAACAGTTAAATGGGTTATATTTTAAACAAATACGTGGACCGTACAGGTAACACGAGCTCAAAAACACTAACACAGGTCTTACTTGTTTATGGCCAATTCAGAGCTAGAATTTAAAGCAGAGCTGCCACATGGCTGTTTTACTCTGCTCAGATGTTTCCTCTGCCACAGCACTAGGTCTTGCTGGAAATAAATACTTCTTGTTTTTAGTTCCGTATTTCCTTTCTAGTGAGACATGTTTCAGGTCCTATGGAAACACATGTCACTGACACATGGGTCTTTTCTTATCTGTTGCCTCAAGCTCCATAAAATATCCTCCAACACAGATAAAATAACTTGCTCCATAGAGACGGATCAGTTTGAGCTCCATAGAGACAGATAAGTTACTCAGGCCTGTGAAGCGATGCCGAGTTCGTTTATGCATCTGACTCAGACTTGGATCTTGATATGACGTCACGTCCGAGCTTCAACTGTTTTATGTTTCATGTGTGGAGAAAAACATGAACGCTAACCGGAAGCCATTGTTGCAGCATTTGTACTTCAACTACACAACCTCGAGGAAGATTTCAGTATATTAGTGAAGTGAAAGCGTTGGTGCACGTGATAGTAGATTATTTTAGCATGTTAGGAAATGAGCTAAAAACAAGGGCAACACCAACTACCATTTCCACAGACAGTGATGCAGATGCAGTAAGTTATTGCAGTAATACGAGTGACTGGAATTATCATTTTGAACCACTAAAGTGTCCAAACACATTCATACTACAAGCGGATCCTGTCTCTGAATATTTTCTCGGCCTCCTCCGAGTTCTGAACGCACCATGAGTCTACGATTTATCTGGAACTGCTCTCACTGAAAGATCGGAAAAGTTGGAGCATCCTGATGAATATCTGAATATGATCGTCCACAAATCAAATCCACTTATAACAACAACAAAAAATATTATACTAGATTAGATTATACCAGTCCTAAAACAATAAAACCAGTCACAATAAGTAAAATTAAATAAAATAAAGAATACAAGTGGGTCTTAAGATGAGACTCTTTGGTGAAATGCACTGTGGGAAAAACATTGGTCCATACTCTCTGAAAGTGGAGAATCGGGTGGTGAGGTGTGGATCAAAATATTCTAAAACCTGAGATATTCTGCACAGGTTTGAGTGTTGATATTTTGCAGTAACATCACGCTGGAGGTGTTCTGCATGTATCTCTATGGTTGAAGGATAAGAAGTTACCATGGTGATACTGCACTCATTAGCAAACACTGTGAAAAAAGGGTTAAGATAATCTGAAAGCGCAAGAAAAATCACCAAATGTATTTAAACAGCACATTTTCTGGTCCTGTTTACGAGTTTAATTTCCAATATTCATGACATCACAAGGTGGAACAGAGCTTTGGAGGTGTAGACAGATTAATCACCACATCATTCATGTTTTTCAAGATTTTATTGAGCAAAGCTATACTTTTGAAATCTTACACAATGGGGCTTCAGGGAGGAATGGATTGAAGCATTTGCCCTCGACCCGTTACACAGGGGGTGGACTGACATTTGTTAGTGACGGTCCATCTTTTAGCTTTATGAATCACACTGAGTTCGTAAAAGAGTCATTTTGCTCATTTCCGGTGAGTGAGTTTACAGACAGAATGTCAGTGTGTTCCAGTAAATCATTGAGATGTGAGTTGCTTAAAGTCTGAGCCGTCCACAGAGACAGAGAACGTGGGAGGCTCTTTATAACCCACAAACTCTGGAGCAGATATGAGGAGTTTCCATCTCTATAGCCATAAATAGAAACAAGGCCGAGGAGCCGAAAAGATGAATAAGCCCTGTGTGAGTGACTATTCCATTCAATTCAATTTATTTTTGTATAGCCCAAAGTCACAACAACATCTCGGCGGGCTTCACAAAATTGTTAATTTAGCAAGTTTGTAATTGAGAATGAAGCAGAATAAGAAAATATTAAATAATAATTAATTAATAATTCAAAAATACAGAATGTCCAACAACAAGCAGGCAAATGGATAATTGTCCCAGAATCTCCTGTCCTTAGACCCTCCTTCTTCAGCAAGGAAAAACTTAAAAAAAAAACCCAGTGGGAAAAAACCGAGAAACCTCGAGGAGAACCACAGTGAAGGAGAGATCCACTCCCATGGACGGAACTCAGGCAGAGATGGCCAAGACGTATCCATTGCCAATAAAGGTAAATCTGTAGGGCAAAGCTATTGGCAGAAGAATACTATTGAGAAAAAATGATTGATACTTTGTAGTGACATGACAGTGGGGAGTATTCTATAGACCAGAACAAAGTAAAATCCTTCTGAGACTTGTTCTTCACACATGGTTCAGATTTAGGTGCAGTCCCTACGGGGGGGTTTTTACCTCGCCTCTATGATGGTGAATGATGTTTATCTTTCGCTTAGGTCCCTGTAGAATCCAGTGTCTCAGTTTAGTGGCTGGATGTGCAGTCAAACAGCTCCCGGCACTTAAACTGGAGCCTTCTCAGAGCTGTTTTTCCTTCCTGCTATCTGGAGTCTGCAGAAGGACAAATTAAAGCCTTGGCATAAATATGGAGAAAATGGGACACATAAAAGTCAATGATGGTGAGGAGGAGAGAGGAGGAAG
>KN493578.1:0-18022 GCA_000787155.1 Scartelaos histophorus | reverse complement strand
TTCAGAGGACCATTCATGCTTCTCTCACATGTTTTATGGATTTAAAAAAAAAAGCTTTACTACATAGTGCAAAAGGCTCACCCAATCCAGCATGCACACAGGTTGAGCACCGGCTTGAGATCCTCTGGGGGGATCATGTGGCACAACCATTCAGGAAAACCAGGATTGAACCATTACAGAGCAGAGTTGTGAGGAGGAAGATGGATGACTATCTGACAGTTCTCTGAAATGCCTGGAGCAGATGTGAATGCGATGATCGGACCATAGATTTATACTTAGGAGTTGGAGCTGTGATGTTTGTCTATGGCGGTTTATGCGAATGTGTTGTCAATTAGAACAAAGCGATGTTGGCTAACGCGAGCTGTAACAATGCAACACATATTGGCTATTGGCGAGTGTCAGATGCTTAATAGTCACTGGATCTGGAACTGGATCCATGTGCGATTCGTCAGCAGGGTCTGATGAGCTGGGATGTGGAGGTGGCAAGTCTCAAGGATAGATTTAGTAATGGAATGTCACTAACAAGCGAAAAGAAAGTTCAAACCATACGATGTAACTTTCTCCATGGACATAGATACGTTTTTGCTTATGGTGCAGGGATCCAGCTTTTCCTTTTCCAACGTCGATTTCAATACTACAGCTTTAAGTATCTTCCAATGTTCGATATTAACCGATATCAGTGTGGAGATTGAAAACAGCATTTATTTTCTTAAAACAAAAATACAATAAGACAAGACTGATCCAAACGCATCTGTGATTTATCCATTGAGGACCAACACAAGCAAAGTTTTCAGTATCAGTGCTATTTTATACCAGTATCCAGTGCATCCCAAATATTATATCCAAAGGAACACAAGTAGCGGTCAGGTTTGTGGAGATAAAAGCTGATTCACATTAACAGACAAGTTTCTACGTACAATAAAATATCAAAAAAACATGCTCTTCAAGTATAAAAACTAAAAAATTTGACAGTGAGGCTTTAACGTGCATCATTATAACATCAGCGTTCAATCTTATCTCCTTGAGGTTTTTGAGTTGTGCTAAAATGAATACATATTTAAAGATAAGGCAGTAAACAGGGAGCTGCAGCTGTCTAAAACTACACAAGTAAAATGAATACTTCAGTGGAAGACACTTGTGCGTGAAGAAAGAGAAGTGTTTGTGTTAGTGCGTTGCATGTTAGTTCTTCTTAATCACAGGCCAAGACAGACACTTAATTCTTTGGCTTATTCGCACACTGAAATGGTTTTCTTTTTAATGACAACAGATGTTTTGATCACAAACAATACCATTAGCAGAATAAATAAAGGTCCAATTTGTCAAAAGAGTTCACATATACAGTTACATTTGCACCTCGACGGTCTGGCCTGGACGAGCACCACTCCCAAGACTCTGCTGTTTTAGCAGAATATGTGTGCGCAAACCGTATAACTTATGTTTAAAAAGTGCAAGGACATTTGACAGTGTCCCAGACCACAGGAAGTATGTCTGCAGTGGACCACCTTGGACCCGCTGACATCACATCGCCCTAAATCCATAGGCCAAACGAAATGCACACCACACAATGGCTATTTTCCTCTGTGGTAAGTGCGGCACAGGCCATGTGTTGAGCATATGAGGGTGACAGTGTAATGTAGTTAAAACTGTAGGTGGAAAACTACTCTGTTAGTCATTTAATATGGGAAAAAGTAAAACCATAAAATAAATGTTACTTAAAAGGTGCATTGTGTAACTTTTCAGCTGGGGAGTCACCATCACCTGCTTCTCTCCATTATTGCTTTATTTGGAATTCTACCATACACGAATTGAACATATTTATTTGACATGTATTCAATTATTGGTGCTTTTATGGCTCAAAAATATCAAAAAAAACATGCATTGCCTCTCCACAGAGCTGCCTTGTAACTGATGGAGCCCCTTGCTTGTCTCCATGGAGAAAGACAAGTTTAAAGCCTGTCTGTGGAACATTGTAACTTGTAAGCAATAACATCACTATTAAGAAAAGCAGGTACTGTCATTACAACTGACTCCAACAGCTTATTTAGCAATAAGAAAAAACTGAATTCAAGTAGAATTAATGATTACACCATAATGCTAATGCTACAACTTACAAATGACCTTGTTATGATTTCCATTTCTGGGACTGAAATTCCTGTCAGGGGAAGTGACTTAGCGTGGCCACTCTGACCGAGCTTGGCAAAGAGGCGTGGAACACAAAAGTGGCATGTTCAGGGTACAGGGTTATGAAAATTATAAGAAACAAAAAATGGAAAATGAGAGCTGTGAGCACTTGTCTCAATCCGAGGAAGTTCAATTCTCAGGAAGAAGAGGAGATGACGTAAAAGTAAAAATGACTGGAAATGTTTAGTTGTGGAACAAACAAAATAAATATGTACTTTACTTGATCCAACTATAGATCTAACTGTAGAAAACAAAAAAACTGCTGCTTCTGAGAGTTCATATTTAACTGTGATTGGCTGATCCACCTGTCACCCAGTCAGAGCATCACAGACGCTGACCAATAGGAGAAGTAGGTTGGAAAAAGTCCTGCAGAGATTTGCAATGACCTGTTGAACACAGAATAATAAAATGGTCGATCTATTATCACAGTATCAGGTCACTGTTGGATTGGTATCACTATGTTGCACAGCTTTTGTAAAAAAAAATAGTTGGTACATATTGTCTTGGTTACTTTTACTTAGTACTGAGTAATTCTCTTCATCCTTTGAAAAAAAGTCCATGAACTTGCCACCCCAGAACAGCCCCCATGGCCTCAGGAGCAGGTGACCTCTGTGACTCTGTGACTCTGTGACTCTGTGACTCTGTGACTCTGTGACTCTGTGACTCTGTGACTCTGTGACTCTGTGACTCTGTGACTGGAGCAGGCAGAGCTGCAGGGGCCTGTTTAGTGTTTAGTGCCTCCATAAGACACATGGGTCCCGTTTGTGTAAATCCAGCTTTAAGTTCTTTATTTAGAGTCAAACTACAGAGGTCCTTTGCCATAGACGTGTGTTTGTGGAAGAGCATCTAGGCATTAGTGGATTTTGGTTTTTGTAGTTCTTTGATGGGTTTGTAGTTCTTTGATAGTCAGAAACAGCAGAGGTTACAGGGGGCCAGAAATAGACATGAATACAGCAGATATCATGTAACCAGCCCTGCTCCAGGCTAAAGAAGTAGGGCTGGGCACTATGGAATACTATGAACTATGTTCATTCATATTTTAAACCATTGTACTAGAACTGTACTAGGCTAAACTAGACTGGGTGCTCACCTCACTGGAAATCCACTGTACATTTAGTTGTTATTTATACTTTTACCAGAAGGGAGGTGGAGTTTGGTTCATATTATCTGTTTGGCTGCAGCTTTACGCTGACTGTGATTGGACGTGGGTTTATTATTCCTCACAGCAGTTTGACTTTGACACACCGGCCCCATGCTGGAAACTTCTGTGTTTGAGCAGATACAAGCTGCAGCTCTGCATGGGATTTCTGCACTTTGTTTGACACATGTAGGTCTATGTTAAGAGATGTTTGTCTAATTCATTTGTCCAGAGCGCAGCCATGACGAGTGAGAACCTGCTCTGCTGATAAATCACTGAGTGGATTTAGTGACTAAATGATGTGGACATTTAAAGCAGAGGAACTGAAAGTTGGCACCAAATGAAGGTAGGTTTTTTGGCGCCTGTTACTTACTGGACCTTCTTGGTTGCTCATCTCTACAAATAAGTGGTTCGTGCTCACAGTAAAGGACACGTGTTTTATTTTAGTGACAGTGGAGCTTTAAATAAAATAATGAAATCACTACTTGGATAGAACCACTAAAATGTTGCTTATGTTTCCTTAATGTAATAAAAATGTAACTGTTTTAAGTGATCAGTGTTTGCCTCATTTGATATTTTGCAGACTGAGGACATTTTGAACGAATTTTCAGTTTTCATTCTTTCGTGCCTCAGAATGAAAAAAACAAAAAACCAAACATAAACAGCATATATCTCACGTTTAACATCGTCATACTTGGATTTCATGCTTTTCCATTGTTCATTACTTCCTTTTTTTAGAGAAAACAGCTGATTGTGCAACTATGAGATCACAACGCAGTCAAAACACAGAACAAGTGGCTTATGGGTGGATCCAGGAGACTTGCTTTTGAAATCCTGTGGCTGTACTCGGATGCACGCAGTGATTACAGACTGGGAGCTCCAGCTGGCTCGGCTCCGCTCTGCTCAAAAGCCAAAAACCCGTTCACTTCTGGGCCTGGTCACTGGGCCCAGTTCACTGTTACTTAAGTCCTCAACAAGACGGCAGATTTATCTTATGGATCTGAACGTTACAGAAGCACCAATTATACTTCTTTTGATACTAATAACATCATAACAGCAGATTTGGAGAAGTATGTTAGTATGTCAACATTTGCGGATTGTTCTCAAGTCAAATATAAGCAGTAATTATGTTTTATATGAATAAGAAAGTTTAACAATAAGAAAATAAGAACCCTCCTGTGTTTGATGACAAAACATTGTGACAAAAAGCATAATTTGGGCCCTTTTTTCCATGCATTTTACAATATAAAGTTATGATATTGCTAAATGTATTTATGCAGACTGCAGTACATGAATTATACTTGTAAATGAGTGAACTTTGTACATAGAGAATATTGTAAAAAAGAGTTGAAATAAAGACCATTAAGAGTTCACTATGAAGTTTGGTGGTCAAAAATCCTTCCTTTTGAATATTAGTAATATGGTTAAGATTGAGTACTTTAGTGTGATTGGAAAATTGGGTAATGTCGCTTTAACTACTTCACATATTTAGAAGCAACAGCGCCTTTCAATTACGCCACCACTTCCACCAAAAACAAGTGAACCCAATATGTTTGGTGGAAGAGAACAGCGCACAAACTCACAATTACCTACATTTGTGTAAAGTTCACTATTTATGATTCATGACAGTTGGCGGAGGTTCTGCACAGTCCTGGTGCCAAGAGGCTGGCAGCGGCTCCGATGGAAACACTTCACCCTCCAGGCAGGAGCAGCGCTACTGAACCTTCAGATGGTTTTTCAAGGACATAACCACAACTGCGTGTAAAAGTATATAGACTTACCCCGTTGACCTCTGTCTGGGGTCATCCGGGGTCCTAACTTGACCTTTGAACCCGTCCTAAAGGACCTAGCAGACCAGTGAGGATGTTAACATTCCTAAACTGGTTAAAATGCCAACAAAAATAACAGCGCCAGGATTTAGAACAAAACAAGCTAAAAAAAAAAATAAAAAAAAATCTGAATCTGAAATGCAAAGTATTATATAATATACAGACCTATAAGCAGGATATTGTCATTGCAAAAGTAATTAAAGGTCTGATATCACACAAAATTGAGTCATTGGTTGGTAATTGTGAGTTTGTGCGCTGTTCTCTTCCACCAAACATATTGGGTTCACTTGTTTTTGGTGGAAGTGGTGGCGTAATTGAAAGGCGCTGTTGCTTCTAAATATGTGAAGTAGTTAAAGCGACATTACCCAATTTTCCAATCACACTAAAGTACTCAATCTTAACCATATTACTAATATTTAAAGGATTTTTTTTTGCCTGTAAAGTGACCACCAAACTTAATCCCATAGTGAACTCTTAATGGTCTTTATTTCAACTCTTTTTTACAATATTCTCTATGTACAAAGTTCACTCATTTACAAGTATAATTCATGTACTGCAGTCTGCATAAATCCATTTAGCAATAACTTTATACTGTAAAATGCATGGAAAAAGGGCCCATATTATGCTTTTTTTTGTTTTCTCATTAAACACAGGTATTTTATTAGAGGATTCTTATTTTCTTATGAAACTTTCTTATTCATATAAAACATAATTACTGCTTACATTGTTGTTATGCTGTTACCACATCAAAAACATACCTGGAATTGCATTTTGTTTCACATGTTTGAATAAGTCTGTCTACATTTCTAATACTAAAAATGACATCAAAAACATACCTGGAATTGCATTTAGTTTCACACGTTTGAATAACTCTGTCTACATCTCTAAAACTCAAAATGCTGCTCCACCTTGTGACATCATGCAGTGGTAGAAATTGGTAATTCGAGGGCTGAAATCATCCAAATGATTCTCAAACTGAAAACACTGATGTTTAGCACCTGACATCACAGTGTTTTCAGTTTGAGATTTGTAGGATTTGTGTGTTAAACGTGTGAATGAAGCAAAAGTTCACATTATAACAACATTATAACATAAATCAGAAAATATTCTAATATGGGCCCTTTAATGAGAAGTTTAATCAAGTTAAAAGGAGAAAAATTAAAGAAGCAAAATGAAATACGCTGGTCTAAGTCCATGATTGTCGTACATCTACACTTTTTCCATGTACATGTCCGTTTTCTTTCAAATAAATAAATAAATAAGTTCCAGAGTCTTGCCTTGTAACCTTATGTTTGGGTAGTTGGAGGAACTTATTCATATTTTGCAGCAGTGGAGGCTGCAGGCGGTGAGGCCGAGAACAGCGGCGATGGAGCCTCGTATGAAAGAGTCATTTCTAAAACACCGGTGTCAAAAGTGCCTGTTTACTTTCCACACAGAACAACCACATTCCATCAGAGCATAAAAAATGTCAGCAGCTTACGACTTTTACCATGAACACAAGAAGCAGCACGGGCAGGAGATGGGCAGCTGAACGGGACATATCTGACCTCTTATTTAATTTATACAAACACACATTTCAGTTTCAAAGTTACACGTGTTAATACTGGTGGTGTCTGTCGTGAGTTTGGGACAGAGATAAACCACAACAGCCAGCGGCCATCAAATTATTATCAGAGATTTGATTTGTGAAAAGCCAAACAGGCCCTTTTCCTGCCCTTAAGGTATGAACAAAACTCAAATGCAACTGGCAACCTAAACTAAAACATTTTAACATTTCCAACCATTTTATTTAGTTGCATGTGGATAAATAGTTAATATTGTCTAAGTTTTGTATAGCCCCTTTATCGGTTACTCACTTATTTGCCATAGGACAGACTGATCTAAGCTCAGGTGCCATATGCAGTTCCTCCAGAGACACAAGCAACTGTTACAGGTAAGGCGACTGAAATGCCTTGCCCAGAGACACAATGACAATAAGCACTGGCCAATCCTGGGATCGAACACTTTCAAGTTTGTAAGTTGTCTCACCCCTGAGTCACTGCAGGCAAAACTGTTAAGCAAAATAACAAAGTGGTGAGCTAATTTCACATGTTGTTGGGCTGTTGTTAAATGAGACTTTTAGCCTTTCTTCTTTCTCATGAGTTTTACTCCAGGCCTGTTTGGTATAACACATATACAGGCATATAACTCATGCATTTATCCAGGCTTAGGTCCAGCACAAACAGATAACTGACTTAAGACAATTAACTTTAACATGGCTCTGCAGCGGCGAGCCCACAGTAACAAGGCAGTGAACAACTAAAGAGGAGATGTGACATTCCTGGAGTGCTGACCTGATACAAAATCATGCTCTATCTTTGGTAAATTGCTTGTTTCCAGAAAACCATTGGTCTGAGCTGAAGCCAAAGAGGGCATCTGTCTAAATAGAACATTTAAAGTGCATGAGTCTACATGGGCCAAACCAGCGCTGGGGTTTTAACAACATGGGCCGGGCACAGCGCACTATCTGACCCGCTGTATATTTAAGCCTGCTATTTTGGACTACTATATATTTTTTCATTGCTGTGAAATGAGAACAGCGCACAGAGCCGCGGTTGCATCTCTCACAGAGCCTCGAACAAGGTAAGTCATCGACCACACACTAACAAACCCTGTAACGACCAATGACATGCTCCGGGGGACGCTCTCTCTCGCCTCCCGTGGGCTCTGGGGCAGCCTGTTGGATTCAAGTGGAAAATAATTGGATGAGCCGTCTGGCCCGCTGTTTGACGACGAGTGTCACTGCGGCCGGCGAACGGAAACGAGCGCTTTACATGTTGGGTGTTCTGTGGCTATAAACGCAGGAATGTAGAGGACTTCTACGCTCCGGTCTGAGTAAACAAAGAAACATCCCCACCAGGCAAACGCTGGGCCCATCGTATGAGGACCACATACCAAACCTGCACCCGGAATAGAGCCGCCATGAAAACGCATAGTGACAAAGATGATTCTTACAGTACAAATTATAGACGCCGTTATATGGTGAAGCTGAGGTACATTTTACTGCATTTTACTCATACTTTAATGTCAGCACTGGGTGACCACAATGCAGCACAGCAAGAATCTTAGTTTATAGAATTATATATAAGATTTGACTTTTGATGGTGATGGGGGGAAATCACTTCAACCCTCCATCGAAACAATGTGCTATTCAGTCAATCTATTTTGCATTCATTTCAGCAGATGTTTGTAAAGCTCAAAAATGCATTGAAAACCTGCATTCTAACTCTATTTTGCATTCATTTCAGCAGATGTTTGTAAAGCTCAAAAATGCATTGAAAACCTGCATTCTAACTCACCTCAGATCTGACCTGCAACATGACTGGGGACCAATGGAAAGTTACATTTAATACTGCACCGTGGAACATTGAACATGCATCTTCGAGCCAGCGTCGGCCCCTCCTCCAGAAAAGTTACGCAGAACTTCAGATGCGTTTCAATTAGCCCGCTCGCTCGTGCTGTTTACCGTGTTGAATTGAGATTAGAGAGTCTATATCTTCAAAGCAGCTGATTAAAGCCGCTCATTCCTTTAACGGAGAAGTAGAGACCTTTTTTTTTGTATAATACCCCTATTTATCCTAGCGCAGACTTTTTAAATTATGGGATACGCAGAAACATGAGCGCACGAGTCCCACCCAACACCGCCCCCTCCTCACGCAAAACCACCACAAGCAGACACCCCTTGAATGCAATTTGCTTTATGCTCAAATGCACAAAGCGTCTAAATAGTGGATGAACAATTTAGAAAAAAAAACTCTAATTTCTGACATGCATTGCGATTAGATTTGCAAATTATGCTTTAATAAAAAGTTTGCGCTCAAATTTCTCCATCTAAACATGCCAAAAAGGCTTAAGTATGAACTAATACAAAAAACACAATTCAAAAGTCTAAACTATAACGTTTTTATAAAGAATGAGACAGGATATTTTGCAGTTTAGTGGAAGGAATTATTCTTCAAAAATTGCAGCTAATTGTGCCCGTTCAAATTCAAATCGATCGTGATTAATCCCACCATCCTAATAAAGGCACAAAAAATAAAATAAATAAACGACAAACCGCACACACATTCATACACCAATGCATGCAGACACTGGGGGTGAGGTGGGTTAAGTGTCTTGCCCAATGACACAACGACAGCATTCATCTGTGGGAGCTGGAACCCCACCACCAATTTGCTCCTTTTATGTCAGGATTCGAACCGCCGACCTGTTTCTTTAATGTCAAGAGCTTTTAAGTCGGGATTTGAACCGCCAACCTTCAGATCAGTGGTGTTAAGTGTCTTGCCCAATGACACAACAACAGCATTCATCTGTGGGAGCTGGAACCCCACCGCCAACCTGTTTTTTTTAAGTGCTTTTATGTCGGGATTCGAACCGCCAACCTTCAGATCAGTGGCGTTAAGTGTCTTGCCCAATGACACAACGGCAGCATTCATCTGTGGGAGCTAGAACCCCACCCCCCTGTTTTTTTTTTTAAGTGCTTTTAAGTCGGGATTTGAACCGCTAACCTTCAGATCAGTGGCGTTAAGTGTCTTGCCCAACGACACAACGGCAGCATTCATCTGTGGGAGCCAGAACCTCACCGCTAACACAAAAAACACAAAAACACAATTCAAAAGTCTAAACTATAACGTTTTTATAAAGAATGAGACAGGATATTTTGCAGTTTAGTGGAAGGAATTATTCTTCAAAAATTGCAGCTAATTGTGCCTGTTCAAATTCGAATAGATCGTGATTAATCCCGCCATCCTAATCTAAATAAGACTACAAAATAATATTATGTTAGTTTGGAATTTGTGAACTTTATTTTCAGTTTCAAACATTATCCTAAAGTAAGCAGAAGGACACAAACCAGAAAAGTTCAGATTAGCGCGCTGTGAAAACATTTGAATGCATGTACGCTGACATTATGATGACTAGCATCGTGGCTAATTATGGCTAACTGCGTCTCCCAATACAATGCCTCCAGATCTTCACACATATCAGCGAACAGGCCATTACTCTCTCTATCCGGGGGTTACGACCACAATTACTCTGCATTAGCAACGTTGGCACAGTTTGCTTTTCCATCGGGACTATTTCGGGTCTCAAACAAATACGCTAATGGAGCATAATTAGCCTGTTGTTTAGCGTGTTTATGTCTCGGGAAAGGGCCAGGAAAGTACACAGCTAATACTTGCTAACGCTAGTCTGGGCTATTACGTAATAATAAGGTCACGTTATCATTACAATAATAGCTAACAGGAATCAGTTTGCTAGTTTTATTCGCTAAACTAGCATCCAAGTGTGTAGTCAAAACCAGTGAGTTTTACACAAGAAATGTCCATGTTTTTGACCAATTTGATCTAAACCGGGTCTAAACTAAGACTAAACCAGGACTACATCAGGTCTAAACCAGGACTAAAACAGGACTATCACATTTTTGACTAATCTAACAGTAAAAAGGAGCAATAATTATCATTTGTTTAGCCAAAATACAGAAAACCATGTTTGCAAATGACAGTGGCAGCATCAAAAGTCCATCAGGTTACATGAGATCGTCCAGATTTTCATTTACATTTTACATTTTGGCAACTTTAAAAGTGCATTGTGTAACTTTTCAGGTGGAAGGTCCGTTCCTAAGTTCCTATGCATGTGTCATTGCTTTCCCCACAATGACATTAAGCAGCTCTATCTTACATTTATTCAGTTATAAGTGCTTTTATAGCTCAAAAACACCTTGAAAAACAAGTGTTGCCAGATCTGAACTGTAACTTGATCTAGTTTGATCTCCATGAAGATAGAAAAGCTCAATACAAAACTGTAAAATTACATATTCCAGACAAGGCAATAACATTTACACGGAAAAAAGCATGTAATTAACAGAAAATATTTTAAAATGTAACAAAAATATCCCCCTTGAGCCTTCAGATTTGCTTTAAATGTAAAACGTTGTGTCCAAAATTCAGTAAGAGGTGGTTGTAGCGGTGCCAATGGAGTAACAAGTGGGCTCCAAAAGTCGCACTTGTGTGTCTGGAACGCAACAAAGCCTTTATCCCAAGAAGAAGACAGGCATTTTACCGGACAGCTGCTCTCAAACTCAGTCCAATGAGGAAAAGCAGTAAGTCTGGGTTCTATCCCGACTTTGGAGCGTCTTTGAGTCACCCGCCGACGTCGAGTAAAATAGTTTTTGCATCGTAGGTGGATTTGGACTGTTTTTGTGTTACATACCATAAATAAGTTTGTGAGCAATGTGAAAAGGATAAGAACAGTACTATAAACTCAGTATGTCACCGTGGAGGATATAAGAAGTACTTTTATCACAGTAAAGTAATAATGAACATTACTGTGACACTGATACAAAAAGACACAGATCGTCAAATATTATTGTACTGGTCCAAAAACACATGTGAGCTCCAAAAATATCGTTCCATCTTTCAGTTATTGTTTTAATAACTTGATATATTCATTATTGTGACTGACAGGCCTGTAAAAATTTAATTAGCCAGATGGTTGAACTTTCCACTTTCCACTTGTTAATGCGTGTTTCCCACTGGTTAAATAATCTTTAAATAGTTTCAATTCTGGCTTTTGAGTGGGGCTGAGTATCGTTAAGTTGCCGATACGATACCTCGATACATATGATTCTTATCTCGATACAGTAACGATTTGATTTGGTACGAAATACTTCAAAACGATTTGATACGATTCAACAAAAAATAAAAACTGTGATGTTACAACGACAAACCACACACACATTCATACACCAGTGCACACAGATACTGGGGTGAGGTGGGTTGTCTTGCCCACCGACACAATGACAGCATTCATCTGTGGGAGCTGGAACCCCACTGCCGACCTGTTTCTTTAATGTCAAGAGCTTTTATGTCAGGATTTGAACCGCCAACCTTCAGATCAGTGGTGTTAAGTGTCTTGCCCAATGACACAGCGACAGTATTCATCTGTGGGAGCTAGAACCCCACCACCAATCTGCTTCTTTTATGTCAGGATTCGAACCGCCAACCCGTTTCTTTAATGTTAAGAGCTTTTAAGTCGGGATTCAAACCGCCAAACTTCAGATCAGTGGAGTTAAGTGTCTTGCCCAACGACATAACGGTGGCATTCATCTGTGGGAGCTGGAACCCCACCGCCAAGCTGCTTCTTTTATGTCAGGATTCGAACCGCCAACCTGTTTCTTTAATGTCAAGAGCTTTTAAGTCGGGATTCTAACCACCAACCTTCAAATCAGTGGCGTTAAGTGTCTTGCCCAACGACACAACGGCAGCATTCATCTGTGGGAGCTGGAACCCCACCGCCGACCTGTTTCTTTAATGTCAAGGGATTTGAACCGCCAACCTTCAGATCAGTGGCTTTAAGTGTCTTGCCCAACGACACAACGACACCATTCTTTTTTTTTTCTTTTTTTTTAGCGCTTTTATGTCAGGATTTGAACCGCCAACCTTCAGATCAGTGGATAAACGCTCGAGCAACTGAGCTACTTCCGCCCATTTCTGTTTTATTTCTACTTAAATACATAATATACATAATTATAGCTTATTTGACACTAGTCTTTTGCTATTTTTGCAACTTATTTTGAATTTAAACATATTATTACCATTTATACTTTTGTTCTTTCTTATTATAATGTACTGTGATGTGTGAGCGTGCAGTAATTTCCCTTGTGGATCACTAAAGTTTGTCTGAGTCGAAGTCTAACCAAGAAAACAATCTTGATTCAACATCCTTATCACAAAATGAAAAGGCATTTGACTTTGCTCCACACTGGAGTCACTTAACACTCAGTGACCCCGGGCTCAAGTGGAGAGAGGAGCCCTGGAAGCCCCGGCTGTAACTCCAGGTCTAAAGGTCTGCACGCCTCTTTAGCTCCAGCGCCTCCACGATGAGTGACACCCTCCACTACGAGCCCGGGCGCCCGCCACCGAACAAAACCCCCTCTGTTCGCCCGCCCCGCGCCCAGAGCCTGAGCGCGGAGAAATCAGGCTCTATATTCTGTGCGGTGTATGGACGCCTCTCAGGGCCTTGACCGCACCACGGACCGGCACCTTCATCTGAGCGCGCTGGGGCCAAAAGTAACACGCTTTAGCACCCGGGCTATAAATCTGAGGCCGCGCTAATCACAGCCAAAGAGTCACTAACTGGAATATAATGGGACGTGTGATAAGGGCAGATAGGGAGCGTTACACGGCATGACAGCAAAGTGACATTTTAGATTTATCGCTTTTGAGAGAGAAAAAGACATTTGCAATCAGTATAAGTGATGGCAGAAACAAAAAAAGTCAAATAATTAATCCAAGCACAGCAAAAACCCGCACCCAGATACTAATTAAGACAAAAACTAGGATCAAAACGACTCATTTTAACTGAATCATTATCAGCAAAAACAGGAAAAAGTTGCGTCTTTAATGGGTCTTGATCAATATTAGATTTTTTTTCAAACATTATCTTTATTGTTTTTTCTTTTTATAATGAAATCAATCAAAAACAATCAAAAAAAAAGAAAAACAAAACAAAAATAACCATAATACCTGGATGTACAAAATCAAATTGGGGACAATAGTTTATGCTTGTTCAATATAAGAGAGTCAAAAATGGTTTTAAACATTTTCCATGATTTTTTTGTCAAATCTGTCATAGCTTTATATTTTATGAAGGGATCCCAAGTTTTTTGAAAGGTCTTTTGTTTTTTTTTATTGTATAAGTATTTTTTTTCCAAGGGCAGGATAATCCAGACAACCACCTTCCTATACTTGGTTTATTAGTATCTTTCCAACATATTGCGATCAATCTTTTAGCCAATAGTACATAAGTAATAGTAATAAATATTTGTTGAATTTTTTAATCCTCCTATGCAATATGTTTTGAATATGTCGTTTTACTTCTTGCCAGAATAACTGTATTTCTGTACACGGCCACACACAATGGACAAAAGTACTTACACTTACTGCATGTGTCAGGTATTGCACTATATATTATATTTATTGAGTTTTTCTGGAGTAATGTAGTTTTGCATTAACCAATTATACTGGAGCAGCTTCAAACGTTTAAAATTTAAGAAAGCATAAAAAGACATTCAAAACACGTGCATTTAACAATAAACTAGTATGAAATGAAGAATATTTAAAAAGTACTCTCAAAAACTGACTTTGTAGTAACATCAGTATCAAGTATTAGTTTTAGTATTGCAGTTGCACAGCTTAATATAAAAATACCTGCATGTTTTATATGAAGCCAAATGTATTTTTTAATTCCTTATGGTTTTTATCAGTTTTATAAGATTATACGAACATACAAAATGGCATAGTAAAATAATTTAGAAACTGATATGTGTTACTGGAGTTACAGAAGTGTATTTACTATGGAAGCTAATAAATGCAAATAGTCCACCGCAGTTTTAAAAGAGATAAGAGTGAGTTCAGTGTTAATGACGTCTGATGGCTGCATGTACGGAGAGGATTACTCATGTGTATCGGTGTCGCTCTTACATAAGCGCTCGACCTCCTCCTCCACCTCCTCCCCCCTGCACAGAGCGGGAGTCAAACCTCTGCACATGACGAGACGCCGACACACATCATGTAAAACAAGCGAGACAAACGGCTTCTCTTACGCTACTAAAACAAATAGTGATGTGACGGGCACTTTCACGTCTCTGGATAAACTGTGGGTTTTGACGTCTGCCCTGCAATCAAATCAAATGTGATGCGCTTTTCAAATGTCATTATTTAAATTCAAACTATTTAAAATCATTTGACATTTAGTGATCTGCACCCAGTTGATGAAGGGCCCCATAAAAATGTAATTATATTTTCCTCCTTGGTCTTTGATCCTGAATTTTAATCAAGTAGGAATAGTTTAGTTTCAGTGGGAGGTAAGACAATGTGGATGGAAAACTCTCACTAACTGTTTATTTATAATATCATAATTGTCAACTATGAGCTCAAATGCACATTATACATACAAATATTAATACTTTTTTGTAGAACTAGAATTCACAATGCACTCAAGCCAAAATGAAAGTAAAATGTATAAGTAATATAGACATTTACAAGTCCAAAAAGTACCTGTACTGCATCCTGATATCGTATCGTCAATAATATCATGGGCCAGGACAATACATCAAACTACAGGCTCCTTTATTTAAAACTATTGTTTTGTTGTTGCAGCTAAAAACTAGAGGGAACCACATTAAACATGATCCTTCGCTCTGTTTCAGTGTACATACAAATATTAATACTTTTTTGTAGAACTAGAATTCACAATGCACTCAAGCCAAAATGAAAGTAAAATGTATAAGTAATATAGACATTTACAAGTCCAAAAAGTACCTGTACTGCATCCTGATATCGTATCGTCAATAATATCATGGGCCAGGACAATACATCAAACTACAGGCTCCTTTATTTAAAACTATTGTTTTGTTGTTGCAGCTAAAAACTAGAGGGAACCACATTAAACATGATCCTTCGCTCTGTTTCAGTGCAGAAAAAAACAACTGTAATTAAGCACTTTTATGTCTTTCTTCTTTGAAATACGACCTTAATGATTTGCACCAAAGTCTTGTCAAGGCTCTTTTAAAGCCAAGAAGCAGCACATCTACACAAACTCAAATATCGTACGAGATATTTTCGACATTTTTACTATAATGTAAAAAATATTTTAAAGTCTGGTTCAGTACAGAAAAAAACAACTGTAATTAAGCACTTTTATGTCTTTCCTCTTTGAAACATGACCTAATGATTTGCACCAAAAGCCCTTTTAAAGCCAAGAAGCAGCACATCTACACAAACTCAAATATCGTACGAGATATTTTCGATATTGTTACATCTTCACTATAATGTAAAAATATTTTAAAGTCTGGTTCAGTGCATGTGGTGTAGAACTGTGCCCAGGAAGACAAAACAACATGGGGTGAGCAGTGAGCAGGGGGATTAAATATGTGACTTGGAGAGTGACTCTCCGGCTGTTCCAGATGTTTATCAGGTCATAGGGTCTCAGCTCCAACACTCACACTCCCTCACAGAGCACGAACCACTGAGATTATCACTCCCTCCCTCTGCGCTCACAGCACAGACCCGACACATGGCAAACTGGACCAAAAAAAAGATTTCAGATTTGTTTAAATTACACATAAATGGTCTAATGGTCAGTCGGATTAAGCGGGAGGAAATGGATGGACGGATGGTCTGATTTTTATATAGCACTTCAATCAAAGCGTTTTACATCAAGGAACCACTCACTCATTCACACAGTGCACGGAGACACTAGGGGCGAGGAGGGTTAAGTGTCTTGCCCAACGACACAAGGACAGCATTCATCTGTGGGAGCTCGAACCCCACCAACCACTGAGATTATCACTCCCTCCCTCTGCGCTCACAGCACAGACCCGACACATGGCAAACTGGACCAAAAAAAAGATTTCAGATTTGTTTAAATTACACATAAATGGTCTAATGGTCAGTCGGATTAAGCGGGAGGAAATGGATGGATGGTCTGATTTTTATATAGCACTTCAATCAAAGCGTTTTACATCAAGGAACCACTCACTCATTCACACAGTGCACGGAGACACTAGGGGCGAGGAGGGTTAAGTGTCTTGCCCAACGACACAAGGACAGCATTCATCTGTGGGAGCTGGAACCCCACCGCCAACCTGTTTTTTTTAAAGTGCTTTTAAGTCGGGATTCGAACCGCCAACCTTCAGATCAGTGGCGTTAAGTGTCTTGCCCAACGACACAATGACAGCATTCATCTGTGGGAGCCAGAACCCCACCCCACCTGTTTTGTTTTTTTAAGTGCTTTTATGTCGGGATTCGAACTGCACCTGTGGGTCAATGAATCTGACTGCTCCACCCGCTCATGTTTAAGCTGAGAGTCCAAAACTCCAAGGATCATGTCTGTGTCTGTAGTTTGGGCGGATAAAAAAGATTAAATATGATAAGAAACATTTGTCTAGAATGACTTTTAGGATTATTTAGTTTTGTGGAGTGTTTATTATTCTTGACAACTCCTATACTTAGTTAAAGTGAGATCAAGGCGACATAATGGAATAAAAACTTCAAAATGTTTAGATGACTCATGAGCGCCAAATGGGATGAGATGTAATGAAAAACTTAAAAAAAAAAAAAAGAAAAAATGAGCAGAAGATCCAGATCGTCACGTGTTTTATGTGAGTAATTCAGACATTTATTATGCGTCTTAACAAAAACGGTGTAAAACCATTTGGACACAGGAGTGCGCGTCATTTGGCTGCGCCGGGCGTGCGTAAAAAGCGCTCGGATTTGGCACCAGCGCAGCAGTCGCAGTGTAACACAAGATTTTAGTCATCACACACAAGATTACAGTATTACAGTCGCCCTGGTTACCACAATACATCAAAAACGTGGAAGGACAAGCAAAGTAAAGCAAAGAAATAAATGATTTTTCCATGGATGTTTTATGGCGCGCTCATGGATTTACAAGTTTTAAGAGTCTATTTCTCTAGCGCGCGTCGTTAAATCTTGGTTATGAATGAACAGAAGGCGCCCCTAAACTCTTTCCAGCGGATTTCATAAAACCTGCCAGACCTGAACCACATGTAAAGCTCATCAGATGTTGTTTTGGTCAACACATGTCTTTGTAGGAGAGTGGGACAGGAGAGAAAAAGGCAAATATGGAAAAGTTCTTACCGAGATACTGGCGGATGTCTATCAGGATCTGAGGGGGTCCTCCGTTGAGCTGGAAGAGGAGCGATCCGAGGCAGAAGACGAACAGCGTGCCCATGCAGAAACCATATCCTCGGAGGGAGACCCGGAGCGACGCGGCGCCCGAGAGAAGCCCGCCGCCGCCGCCGCCGCCGCCG
>JACN01152050.1:0-19565 GCA_000787155.1 Scartelaos histophorus | reverse complement strand
ATCCAAATCTCTTGGTACAATATTATATATATTATTCATATATATTATTTATATATATTCATTTCACGGTAGAGGGACTAACATCTCACGAGAGGCTAACAGAATTGTAGATGACTTGGGTTTTAAAAATGCCTTGGCAAGTCTGTAATATGACTGAAATGATTTGCACCAAAGAAATGGACAAGATTTCTGTCCTCTGCTCTGCTGAGTGCAGATGATGGGCACCAAATTTACTGAGACTGTTAATAAAAGTATTAAATTACTATACAGTAATAAAAAAATAGAGTTAATTGATTAGACCCCATTCTTTTGCTCCATGGTGAGAAGTATTGGACACTTCAGTAATAATACACCTTAAACATGTACAAATTACAAAGATTAAGTGAGCTCAAATTAAATAAAGAAGTCAGGATACTTTACAAAAGCAGACAGGAAACCAGTATTAGAGGTGATCAGTCTCGAAGTCCCAATCCCCAGTCTTCTCTTTAGCTCTTTTCTAATATACTCTTCTATGTCCCTCCCTCATGGTGGTTCCTGATGCAAACAAAACCACTTCCAAATGTATCAGTTGTGTAAGAAACTCTCACTGTCTAGTTTCTGTTCATATTTTTGTGTTCAGTCCTGCAGGTGAGCTGTGTGTGCATGTCTCATGCGTTGTGTATTTTTCCAGTCTTTGCAATTGTTACGTCCTCTTTTTAATGTCTTGACCTTTTGCACTTCTCCCCATTACTACTTTTGAGACAGTTTTGAGTGTCATGTGAGGTCACACATAGGTTTTAAGAAAAACAAGTAAAATAAGTTTTTATCCTTTTCCAGAAGTAAGATACAAAAGTTCAGTGCAGACATTTTTTCTGCTTTGAAACTGAGCAAAAGCCTCATGATCTACTCTATGTAATTCCTTCGTTTTTTAACTGTTGCTACTACAAAACAAAACCTTAAATCAAAAAACCTTGTAGTTCAATATTATTGTGAGATTATTGACTCAGTATACAATATCACAATATTTCTTGTTGTCTTATTATTGTTACATCCCTAGATCAAAATGAATGATTATAATGAAAAACAACAACTACTCTTATACAATAGAGGCAGACTAGGAATATAGACATCAAGGTGCACAGAAAAGTGGATATCAAGACTACACAGGAACTGTATCTAGACTGACAAGTACATTTTTGGTAATACAAAATGTGAATTTTATACAGAGTGTGTGTTTACCCATATTGTGCAGATTATCTAAGCGCATCAATAGTCTCATGGATGTGGACAGTGTGGTATTTTTCCTTGGTCCAGGTGGGTGTGAGTTTGGTTAAAAGCAGGAAAAGAGGAGGGCAGGCGGGTGCATGTGCTCCCTCTGTACGCGTCATTATGCTAAACTAGGTTTAGGCTTTTCATCTAAACACCAGCTGGTGTTTCAATCACAACAGTCTGTGTGCCATGTCAACATATTTACATTTTAACACTTTGTTTTTATGAGTTGGGCTTTTCCTTCTGTGGAGATTAGACAATCTGTAGCTAAATAAAATGTGATTTATGTGAGTTTGCTGTTGTATAATCCCACACATCGTCAGAGTATGGATGTGTTATACACGGACATGTGGATGACTAATTGGGATGTCTCTTGTTCTGTGGCTCTCGTGGATATTGAGTTTTCCCCAAAGTGCAGACGGCTCTGACAGTATCGACAACACCCCTGATGTGGCTAATACCAGAATCCGCTCAATTACTCTTTTATCGTGAGACAATTATCTTGTGTACCAAATACAGCAGGTCCTGGTGCAGTCCAATCAGAGCAAATATTCTTCATTTCTTCCTGGTTTGGGCGGATGGAGGTCATACAGTCCTCTGTTTGTGCTGCGTCTGCTAAAACTCCCTCCAACATTACCCTGTTCATTTTCATTTGACCTGGAGTTATGTTGTCACAGCCGCTAGTTGAATGAGCAATACAAAAAAACTCATCTGAAGTAGAAGAATCTTGCTGATCATAGCACAACATCTTGACTGTTTAATTTGAAATGCATTGGTCTTTCAAGGTGATTGGTAAAACATATACTGTTTTTCTATTTAATCTCATCAAGTTAGTTATTTGATTTAATCTGCAAGCAAGAATTTACTATCTCAGTTTTTCATTCGCATTTACTTACTTGATTAAATCATGCGTTTTTCTCACTTGTAGCTGATTTGCACATACAACAGCACTCTTGAGTTATCAGTAATCAGAAGTGAGATTTTATCATAAGAACTCCCATGGGACCAAGCGGCACATTTCACAGTGTTAACATGGGACAGCTTTGGGTCAGCCCCGGCCTTCATTAGGCAAATACACTCTCGCACCATTAGCGGTAAACATATTCTTCCTGCAATTTCCCTTTGATTGTGTTGTTATTGCACAAAGGGAAGATAGATCGCTGTGTATTTGACGCTGAGCACTTTTTCAATTAGCAAAGTTTTCTGGGTCTTTGGCGATGTGTCCCCTGGGCGCAGTGCGTGGAGCGGGCAACCTGCATCGCACTGAAGGTGGATTTCATTTACAATTAGCCAACAACACAAACAAAGTTACTAATGACGATGGGTTTGAGCAAAGGGCTGTTAGGCATCTTCTAATTTCTCATGAACTTCCTTGTGTGATATTTGACTGGGGTTGCAGACTGAAGTACTTTTGTCGTGTGTGAAAAGAATAAATTGCATAAAAGGTTTTAAATGTGCTGATGCTTTGTCTGTTATAACCAGACTCACCTAAATATGTTCTGGATGAAAATTGCACAACAGAGATTTTTTTTTAAATAACAATATTGGGGAACTAAAACTTATAACTGTAAACTCAATGACTAGAAAACTAGAGATTAAAAAGATATTTCCTCTACTTGGATTGGACAGTACCTTGTGCTGTAACTTGTGCATCAAATGATGAGGAGGAATTGTTGTAAAAATGTCAGTAAAAATATAGTTTGCTTACTGCCCAGATCAGTGGAGAAGGTTACATCTGGTGTCCATTCAGCTCATAATAACAACAATAGTTAGTTTTCATGACAGCGCAGCAGGAGGCAAACAGCAGAGAGTGGAAAATCTGAAAGTAGAAAGTATATATTTGAAGTATATAAAAGATGCATGTCATCTTTCATAATAGGTGAAGCACTGAGTTGTGCTATTGTGTCAGTGCAAATAAAAGTATTTGTTGGTGCTTTATTGAATCCACGGGGAGCTCGATTCATTTCTTATACTCTTGACTTCTGACTGCTTCTGTCTGTCCTGTTTGCCAGGGCCACAGCTCAGGCCAGAGGAGGGAAATGAACTCCTCAGTGCTCGCCTCCCCAGACATTACTAAATGAGCAAACTGTCCGTTTACAGCAGCCTCTCAACATAAGCTGCATGTTTTATAGATGAGCTGAAGCTCGCTAACTGTGGGAGAATGGAAGTAACTCTGTGGATGGTACCGTAATGGGCTCTCAGTGAAACGAGACAGGGCTTTATCATCATTCATCACTGTGCATTTCAACAACTTTCTTTTACTGCCCAAAAGGAGATGGCATCAAAAGCTCCATCCCACGTCCGAGCTTTTATTTCATTAGCCCACATGTCAGAGTGATCAGAAAGCACCACAAGTCGGTGTCTGCTTTCTAATACACACTGCAATTAAATATGCAGCATACTACTGAAAAGATCAAGTAAATATTATGTGCGTGTTGAACAGCTCACATCCCCAATGGACTTTTGTTCAGTGCTTTTCACATTTGTAGATCATCTGTCACTTCCCACCTGACTCTCCCGTCCAATGAGAAACATTATGTGTGAGAGCTGCACTTGTTTTTAAAGCAGAAAATAATCTGGTGTAATGTTTAAATATCCAGCAGCTTGTGTAAACTGTGCACGGCGTGTCAATTTTACACATCCCTGCACAGTCTTTTTGTCACTCCAGAGTCAGACCACTGAACCTCAGGATTGAATGAGAAAATTTCGTCCAACAAAATTACAAGAAACTAGTTTGTTTTTAGTGATGTGTTCATTATAGTAAATTACTAAAAAGTGAACTTTTATCTTTTGTTTAGGTATTGCCTCTTTGTTGTGGTTGTATAACTTGGTCTGAAAACTTTCATTAATAAATCTAACATAAAAGAAACATGAAGTGGAGCGTTTGACAACATTGTTGAAGAAAATGTCCAATTTATGATGAATATGTTTGGTGTTGCAATATTACTGAAAAAAACTTCAAAATGTGTCCATTCAAATGTATGAGAAAAACACGAAAGGAGTGAACACTATATTGCCATATGGAGATGCTGCTGATTTTGCAATAAAATAATGTTTGTGATAAATTGCGCGGCCTTATAGTGACAGTGACATGCTGAAGTCTGACTAAACGACTACATCTGGCTGCTGACTAAGCTCCTCATAAACAATAAACACAGATGACTCGTAAAACAACTTTTTCCAATTAATGTGAACAGGTTTTTCCCAAATGTTGAGTTTGTATCGGCTGTGGATTAGTACATTAGTACATTAGTGAATTTAAAGGTGCATTGTGTAGATTTTCTACTGCAGGATCCATCGCCTGCTTGTCTCCACAGAGATGTTATGGCTTTGGCTAGAATATTTCTCAGTATGGCATTAAACATATTTATGTCTCATGAAATCTAGATGGTGATGCAAGCAGACTGGGTACCTATAAATGAATAAATGAATATAAAAGATACTGCGTAACATTCCAGGGCAAGTAATGACATCTCCATGAAAGTAACCGGGCGAACCATTCACCAGAAAAGTTACATAATGAACATTTAAGCCTTTAGGTATTATTGGCAGTGAAGTTATTCTGGCGTCACATTCGTTAACTCCAGTTGCTGTAGTGTTGTGCACTTGAAGCTCTAGTCTATTGGGAACCAGACAGGAGCTGCTGGCCATCTTATTGCCTTACAAATGCCTGGGGCTAACAAGTAAACATGCATCCATACAGCCAGTCCTGCCCATGGCCGTAACTCAATAGTCCTGTCCACACCAGCTCTCAACGTCTCAACACCTCTGCGCTGTGAAAAATGTCCTCCCTCTTCGTGTCCCGCAGGATGTTGACCTGGCAACGCAGGTCATCACTATAAGACAAAGAGATCGCTATCAGCCAATGGGCCGCCTTCGTCCCCCTCGGCTCGTACGGTGTGAGCGATGACTTCTGTGAAACTTAATATGAGTGATATCATCTAGGTGCTGCTCCTGTGGCCCTCCCCATGTGGGATTGGAGGTGTGTGGGGAGAAAGACCAGGGGCTGATGGGACGTTTTGGGGTCTCTGGGGAGCAGGGGTCGGTCTAGTGTCAGTGAGGTGGGTAAGACAAGACGCAGACGGAGATGGACGGATAAGGGCGATTCAAGGTTCATTTCCATAACCTTCACTCCAGTTATTCAGCAAAGGCTGGTTGAGAGCTGGTAAATCTATCTTAGTTTTCCAATACAACTATTGCTTTGCTTAATATATTTTATTATTTTAAATGTTGGTTTTTTTCTTTTTCAGTGGCCATTGGGGCCATTGTCATAGAAAGTAACATCTTTTTGAGTGTCCTTTCTGTCATTGTTACACCATGACACGGAAACAACTGTCGGGAATAGTCCTCAGGCAGACTTTTTCTCATGGTCCTCATCCAAATATTGTGTCTCTGGTTGATTTGCATTGCCTGTCCTTGGCACTTGCTTCCTTATGATTCTCGTCCAACAAAATGCCACTCATTCAGTCCTGAACTATAGGCCCTTCTAAGACTTAACTTAACAATAAAGAAAAAGACACTGTATATTCAAAGTCTGCACATGAGTGACAGATTGATCATTTTAACACTTACTTAGTACTTTCCACTATGGATGCTTCGAAATGAAAAATCAGTGGGGAATAAAATGTCCTCTTACAACATTCACTTAATGAGCTAAGACCACTGCAATCATGCAAATGTATTTCAATTTGTTTTGGTTTAGTTTTTTATGCTAACATTTGACCCTTCAGTACTGCACACTTATAACCACATGAAGTGAAATTGGTTAATCAGAAATACCCAAAATAATTAGGTTAAAGGACTGCAGAGAAGAAACCAGGCTACTATGTTTTAGAAAAATAGGTTGTAGTTTGAACGTGACATGCATACGCTTGGATGATCCATGTTTAAATGTATGAGGATCTAATTAGCGTGAATATTTTTGGACGTAGGGTCATGGTTGAAGTATAATTGTAATTCGCGTAATTAGCATTTTTTGGACAGAAAGAATATGGACAATGCAACATTATTTTAATATTCTTTGTAAACGTGTGGGGTGGCTCGTAGTGAAGTAGGTGGTCTTTTATTTTTTGTACAGAGTTGTAACGTCTCTATCTTTTTCTGCAGTGCATCTTGTTATAGAACATGCACATTTATATTCTGCTCCCGGGAGTGCATTCATAAAGTTTTCATGAGGGGTGAATTAATTTGATCCCTCAATACTTTATGGCTATTACAACTTGTATTGTGGCTGTCAACTTGTATCAAAGACTTCTCTGCAGATTCAGCTGGAATTGGGCGCTCCAACAAAGCAAGAATCTGTAATTTCAGTATTTCAAAAGACACACTTTCACAAACTGAATTTATTAAGTTCTGTTTTGAAGTCCCCCATCCAAAGCCACACGTCCTCAATATTCACTCTGCTTATCAGATAATCACTGCCGAGTGCTATAATCAAGTAATCAATGAGCCATTTTACCCCAGTCAATATCCCAGCTTCTGAAGATGCCAATTAAGGTTCCCATTTATCAGTGCGACACTCAGGTCAATATAACATTCCCTTTTAGCGGCGAGATAAATGACATGATTAGATCACATTAATCTGTGCATTTGGCCTAAACTGATAAGTGTCATTATGTGACCCATTTGCTTTGGGACAGGCCCAGTAATGGTGAGCGTGGACAAATGAACAGACTCAATCCTTAGCATGTTCACCTTGTACAAATAAATCACTGAAATATATTGCCCTTTGTTCAGGCTTGCAGAGGCTTTAGTAGGTTTGTTAAAAAAACAAAAAACAAAAACATAACATAAAAACAAAACAAAAAAAAAAAACATTTGGACGCAATAACACATGAAGCACAATACATTTCTACAGAGAAATGTAACAATAAATGATAACATTGGAACTACTTTATGCTTCTGACATAACAATAAAACAGGTTACAACAGTTTTATTCATCCCTCTACAGCTCAAATTTTATTGTATTACTACGAAACTAACAAAAAACTGACTTATTGCAAAGAAAATGTACAGATAAGAAACACAGAGCCCAAAATATAATTGTTCCAGCTGTCATATATTGAAGTTGATATAGTAATTACAGTGACAGGTCTATTTGGACCAGACTAGCCAAGAACTTAAGGCCAGATCAAAACCTGGATAAAGAGATTTATTGGCAGTATTGCATTAACTATGAAAGGACAATATTTGTGCCAACTCGCAGCATTAAGTAGCATTGTGCATTGATGCAGTAGTGCAGTAATTATTTGTTTCTACCGCTTAAATTACGCTAACTTTTAATTGTGTTATCTAAAGTTGTTATGCTAGAAGAGCCATGATGGGTGGCCTCTTGTATTGTCTGATTTGTATCCACGACAAGCTGCTAATTGGGACTTAAATTTGATCCTTTATTAATGAGAAATTCGCGTTTTAAGGTAAGACAAATGACAAAGAAATCAGTTTATTTTTGCTGCACTTAATAACTAAAATAAGTTCCCTATACATTTGTGAAAACCAAATCTTTTTTACTGAAATCGTGTCTGCATTGTGTTTAGAAAGAGCAGTGCACGTCAAACTAAGCTGAGATGCAGCTAAAAATACTTCTATGTCACAATATTGAATGTAACAGTGGAGTCGGGGAAAAACAGGCTGATGAGATGTGTTTTCTTTTATCTGCCGCTGAGAGGAAAGTGGCACACAGGACATCAAACACATGGCTATTATGTCCGTGAAGCCATAAACAGTTTTGAAATGGAGGAGAAATAGCAGGCAGCCCATTTGTGAGCCGTGTAGCCTCAGCTGTCTCCTCGCACGGCCGATCCCCAACACTTCTATGAGCTTTGGTCAGGGCTCGAGGTGGCTTCATTTGCATGGATCTGTGGACGGGCAAATTTCAGGTCTCTGCTGGACTGTGACGTGGTTAAGTTTTAGTCCAGGGCAGCCAGAGAATAAGGGGAGTTTATGGGAATAAGCTGCTGTCAGTCCAGATGGACATTGGCCACAGCAGATTACACTTATTCTCAACATTGCCTGTGGCCCTGAAGTATTATTCTGAAAGTAATACAGTGTAATCCCCACTCTACCATGACATTTGCCTTTGATGGCACACAATCCCTATGACACCTGTTAGCGCGCTCTAAACGCACCGTCATTGTACTAAATGCTGCATTAAATGTAGATGAGGGCTTTTCTATTGCGTGAATGGCGCTCGCATTAGGATGCAATGGTTGTGGGCATAGATTTCAGGGTTAGGTTGAATGGAATATTTATGTACGCGTTCTGGTTTTTACAATGTTTGTTGCAAGCTGTTTAATTCAAGGCCAGTTTTCAATCTATTGTGCAGATGCTGGTGGATCATAGAGCCACTGTAGTGCAGCCGCTGTGTGATTTGTCTCTATCTAGACTATTGTGAGCATAACATGTTATGATGATATTGGCAGTTGAGGTTGATTTTCCAATTATTTTGATGAGTAACAGTGATGCATGTAGGATTCAGTTGTGTTGTATAGTCATTTTTAAAAGCGTATAAAAACATCCAGTAATTGGTGGATTTCTGACATTATCACACCATCCTATATCAAAAATAAATATTGCTAAAATGCAGATTTTTGGTTGTGATAAAGTAGGTTTTAGTCTAGAAATTATGTTCAATATTTGTTAATTTCCTTTTAGATTTTTCTGGAGAATACTAAAACATTAAAAATGACATTCTAAAAAATGTAAACTACTATGTAAACCACAGGAGCAGAATGATTGCTTCTTTTTTCTTTAATAATGATCTTACAGCTATCACAAAGAAACATTTTCTTTTATCAGATGTTTTCATATTTCAGTAATCCTTGATTGACAGTTAATCTGAGCTGTTACAGCTTTGTTTTTAAGCATAGTAAAATCATTCTGCATAGATGCGATGTAATGCACAATTTTACACCGCATATTTTGCTTTAATGGTGGAGTTTATTTTAACCCAAATGTGACTTGCTGCTTGATAAATGTTAATTACTGCTTTCACAACTTGCTGGGTTATTTCTGCCGCTGCCTAAAAGGGACCAGAGCTAAGGTGAGTGTGGCCCACACACATCTGTACTCCAGGTGGTTAGTCTTAATGGAAGTTTTGAGACGAGATTTTATTTTTGTTTAATTGACGAGAAGTTGCACCGGTCCCACCAGGGAGACCCACTGTTCCAGATGGCCAGTCCAGTCCCATTTAGCACAAAGTAAAACAAGAATCTGGAGACATATGGTCCTTGCGGAAGAGCAAAGACAAGTAAGGAGTGTAGGCATGGCTCTATTGTTCTTCACATGAATGCTCTTGTTTAGTTTTTGCTCTGTCACCAAATACAGCAGACAGTGAAGGAGCGTGTGAGGTTAAGCTCTTTAAAACAGATGGTGGGGCACGTCTCGGCACTGGGGGTTAAATACCCTTTTTATTCTTCAGGTATCCTAAGTGGCATTTGTGTGGGGCAGAGAGCTAAAGACACAGGGTCAACTGCTGAGTTCTGTGTCCACCAGTGCTTTACTCTTTCGTGCTAATCGTGCCTTTTAGCTTCCTTGTACCTGCAGCCATATGTTCAGACAGGCGCGTGTATCTGTAAAGTAAATGACAGATGACAGATTGCGTTTTAAAGCAGAATAAATAGCACATTTAAGACTTGCTGAGAATTCTGGGAAACTTTGTAGCTGCATTGAAGAGAGAAGAAGAAGAAGAAAAAAAAAGAAACACGGACGAGTGAGCAAAAGTGAGAATTGGAACTAAGGGGTCTATGCTCCAGGGGAGGAGAGGGCCTCTGAGGGCGTGGAGGACTTTAACACACGCCTGAGTTTAAAGAAAAGAACCTGGCCGAGCGCTCCACTGCTCCTCGCTGCAGCCTCTGTCATTCACACGGCGCCGCTCCTCGATGGACAGCTGGCCTCGGCTGAATCAGGGGATGGGAATGAGATGGGCTGTGAAGGCGATGGAGTGAGTCGGAGTCACGCCGCAACCGAAAAAAGAGAGAGAAGAAATGACTTGAAGAATCAAAGGAGTTGCAGAGTGGCCATTATGAAGCCCATTTGAACCTTTAGTTTGTCAATAACAATGATTACTGGCTCCACTCTCAGGATTCTGGAGTGGCAGGCTGCATTTTAGTTTCCCAAGTGTTATTCTTTTTTGCCCTCAAATGTGTTTTGTTTTTTTTGGGGGTTGTTACAATACAGTGTTATCTGAGGTATAATACTCCCTACAAATGCAATGGACAGTTTTACGTGTGGTTAATTAAACTTCTCCTGCATTAGAACTCCAGCTCCATGTCTACTTTCCCTGTCATGTTACTTCAATTTATTCTACGAAGGCTAGCGCGCACCTTGGTATATTTATTATTTTTTATTTAGATAAATCCACACATTAAAAATACAGCTACAATTCTGGATGGCGTTAAATCGATTACCTGCTGCCTGCATTCATGTGATAACCATTTCATTATTCCATATGGTGTGTGTCCATTGAGCTATTGTCTTTGGGGGAGCGTACAGTAGCACTCTCCTCCCACTTTTATTGCTGTTGTCAGTGTCTTAGGCCTCTGTGGCTGGTGCTGCTTGGTCCCCTTGACCCAGAGGAACAATGTGGATGATGCATGAGGGTATCTGTCAGGGGCCACATATCATGTCCAAAGCTCTCGTGATGAATGCCAAACTACCAGAGCATAAGACTGAGAAGGAAAGGCTTGTCGAGAAAAGGTCCCAGCCTGGAGAATTAAATAAATGTTTCATGAATTTTAAGTAGCTTGCTGTTTGTCTGCCTGCAGTTTTAGAAGACCAAAGGTTTGAGGAAAAAACGGAGTACAGCCTGATAGAAGGAATCTGCATATATTTGCATTCATTTTGTCACATGTTAATTTTCTTCTCCGTTCAGAAGTACATTTAGAGTGCCTACGTTGTGCGCTAGCAAGGCAGCGTGTTATTTTCTTGAACAATAAGTCAAGCCAAATAAACCTAGACTGCACGGTTACCACTTCAATTTCTTTACATTTTTGTTACCTGCAAAGCCATTTATTTATGTAGATGTGGATCTAGTTTGTGTGTTGGCCTTAAAATTACCACATTGAATTCCTTACAAAATAGTGGTGGCTTGGCTAACAAATGCTTTTCTATGTAGTTTTCATTACAAGAGTTACAGCTTGGAACATTTTGGAGGAAAATTGAACTACGATTGAATAATGCAATAACTGTCAAGTTAAGAAATAGTTCACAGTCCTTTATAATATTATCCTCTCTGGATATCTGAGGTGGAACACAGGTAGTAGCCAAAATTGTGCTAGGAAATAATATAATAAGTAGTGGTCTTAGAAAGTACTCAAGTAAGAGTAATTTGGGAGGTATTTGGGAATATATGACTCAAAGGAGAGTAATTTTATGAGTAACACCGGGCTCACACTGCATCCAGATCCAGATCCGTTCCATCCTCAGTCCGTTTTACGTACGTCAGGCAACTCACACCTGCTCCGCTCCGTCTCCAGCCACGGCCTTGCTCCTGATCCCGCGAGAGCGCCGGCTCACGCGATAACTAAGCCGTTCCATTCACTCAGCTTCACAAAAAAGCTTACGGCCTGCTCCGTCGTCCGTCAAAATTTTAAAAGAACCAAACCAAGACGCATGGCCGTAACGGACGGAATGGATGCGCAAGGACGGACGTATGCAGTGTGGTTTGCCCTCGTACTTTTCATCAATCGAAATGGATCCGTCGGACGGAACGGATCTGGATCTGGATGCAGTGTGAGCCCGGTGTAACAATGAAACATCTGAATTATTATCAATCTTAATGTATTTCATTTTAAAAATTAGACATGGAAGTGCTGTAGTATATATTACTCAGATAGTGTGAACAAAAAAGTAAATACTTCTAACCTGAGTATCACCCTCCTCTAGACATCGGCTCTTAAATTAATATTGTGTTGGAAGTCTGTTAAGTTTGTTTGATCCTAAATTCTGGTTTTATTTGATTTGCTCAGTTTAGTTTCCCTGGATTCTCTAATGGAATTCAAAACTAGGAGCTGAATTGTGTTTGGTTGAGCAGCTGTTGCTCAAAGAGAAGTGATTAGATGAGATTGTATTATAGATGTGATACATTACACAGATCTGGTTTAGGCCATCCCAGGCGTCCTATACAACCTACACACACACACTGCCGTCAAATTGGCTTGTCTGAAGTTATTTTATCACTCACGAGGAAGAATTAGTCGAGCCAATAATGCAGAACAATGCCAGCAGGTCCTCATGCGTAAACAACTGACTTTTATAGACGTTTGAGGTACTAAAACTGAGTAGTTTGAAAATTTAACTGACTATTTAACTGCATTTATCTTTGTGCAACGGTAGTCTCACAAAAACTTAAACAAACATGGAACCTGCCTCTCCCACTCTTAAACAAATATCCAAACCAATTAAAATGTTACTTTCTTCTACAACAACTTGTAAATGGATCAATTCATCAATGTTTTTTTCATATTAGACTATATTAAGGTCTTGTAATGACAGTTCTGTGGGCAGATATTTTAATTTGAGAACCACCAAAGATAGATACTGTTATGTTCACGTGCAAGACAATTCACTCACACCAACTCAAGCCATTGTAATGTGCTTAGTTGTAACTATAAGAAACATTCATACATCTCTTGTGTTAGAGTATGAGGTGTACTATATAGGATTATGCATTAGTTCTATATCGGGCTTTTCCAAACGCCCAAAATCATTTTACAATTTTTTGTTATTCATCCACTCAACACAATAGGGGTAATGACGGCTGCAGCTGCCCTGGGGTAGACTGACTGAAGCGAAGTTGTGCCATTGGTCCCTCCTGAGCATCAACAATCCCTCACTCTCACACAACAAAAACAACACTACATACTTGGCAAAATGGGTGAAGTGCCTTGCCTAAGGGTGCGATGATACATACTGTACGACTGGTTTTCTAAGATGCTGGTTCCCAAACTGATTTGTTACTTCTGCTCATTAAAGATGCATTATATTAGTCATTGCATTAGTGTACCTGTGAAATCATAAATTTCACTGGCAGGAATTTGGAGCCACATTTTGTGAAGGTGTTTGCTGGTCTAACGCCGGGTGTTAATGAGAGAGAGAAAAGCTCCTTGTTTCGTGGCTCAGAGCACAGCGTAATCGTAGGAGGCCTTTTGTTGACGGTCCCCGGGAGGAAAATTGCACGGGCAGCGCGAGGGCCGGACGGTGTGATCCCATTACCCGCGCCCAGCCCCGGCCCTGGCATCGGCTTCAATCAGCAGGTATGCAGCACCACGCATCCCGCCTTCACGCTACACTTCGGTTCTGATAGCAGCCGCCAGAATCCATCAGGGTCTCACTCAGCGCTGAAAAATAAGACAGCCCATCCACACAGCACAAAACTGTCAACTGCACTCCGGTACATTTTATATCAGAAATCCCACTGAATCATTGTCTTTCTAGTCATTCGAAAACATCAATAATGTGCAGCACTGAAGCATGACCACCAGCCTAATGGAATACTGTTTCCAGAGTTATCAAATTATATATTCATCAGATTATTCTAGCTTTTTCAACACTGCATAACTTTTTAAACTATTTTTCTCTGCTTCTTTCCATATTTGGGCCACTTGGGATGTAGTCACACAAAAACTGGCACTAAACTTGGACTAAACTCTGTACTGAGCTTCTCATATCATGTGTTTGTGCATGTGATTGTGTTCAAATGCCAAATATCACATTCCTTCTTTCTTCTTTTATATTCTAAGAAGTAAAAGTTTTATATATTCACTATTTATTTGTTGAGTATTTTATCCCTTTCACAAAATACTTGCCACTGCTGAATGCTAAGCTAATTTCCAGTCAGAGAAACAAGGTTATCTAACTTTCTAAATTTTTTTCTCAGCTGTCACATCTGATTCCTCAAGGCAAAACTGTCCCATTGTGTCTGTTACATAAAGTTTATATAACGGCGTAAGTGAGTTTCTAGGAGATAAGTTATCCCTTTCTCAAAGTAGTTTGTCACATGCACTCTTTTCATTTCAGTTGTTCGATTTGTACGATTCTCTCATTTTGATTTAATTTGATTTTGACTATAGTAAATATAAATTATACAGCAATTTTCCAAGAATGTTGAAAATTACAGGAAGTAATGAGAATTCTACCCAAAAGTTCGGCACAATTTACACCTAAGAAACACTTTTTCACTTTTTTTCTTTTTTTTTTTTAATAACAAAATAAAGGTGTTTTCTTATGTTTGTATTTGTCAGATAATTTCTGTAGAGGTGTTTTTCTTGGTAACTATAATTTCCTAGTGTGTTATCACAATTTCCAACCCAGAAGTAAAATCTGAAACCTAAAAAAATGGCCAAAATTGGAAAATGAGCATGAATGTTTTTGCAAAAACCTTTAATATAATGATCTGGACTATTTTCTTAGAATGAGTCGTCTAACCTGCCATAGACACTTTTTAAGAGGATTTCACGGGTCATAATGGGAGCATAAAAGTCTATAAAGTAAAATATTAAAATGGATGAATCATTTTATGAGGTTAAATTAGTTGTTAATGTCAGAATTGGCTTAAAATATGTATTGCCTTTTAGGTTTGTGCCTGATATCATAATGGCTTCGAAATGCTTTATTCTAGTCAGTTATTCAGTCTCAGAACAATGATGATTTAAGCTATTTATCTGAAGAAACACAACTCCTTTTAAATGGCGATTCAAGATCAATGAAAAAACAAGCTGTAATTGCAACATGAAAATAAAACCACTTCCAAAAGGTGACATTAACTATAAGCTAGAGTGCTGCCATTTGGACGACTTTATTCACGTCAATTATCTTGAATATATGATTTTCAGCCCCCATAATGTGAAATGTGGGCCTTGCTTGATGGGCTGCCCTGGTGAACGGATGGCTTCCTCTTTGCTGTGTTGCGATGAGTCAGTTAGGAGTGTAATGAAGTTATTTTTCCTGGGAGTGAGAAATGGGAGAAAGAAAGGGAAATCAATAGTGATATCTTGAAGCTAAAGTCTGCCGTCTAATCTCTCAGTGCTCCTGGAAGTGCTTCATTTGGCCTTTTTGATGCCTCCACACCCACTCTCGCCTCTCAAAAACACCTACTCCCCTGTGTGTCTCGCAAGTAAACACGGATAAATGGGCTGCACACAAGCTTTGAATACCACCCTCCCATAGATATTAGCACATGTGCACAGATACAAGAAAGTAGGTGAAAAACCGGCATTCTGACAATTGGTCTGGTTTGTTCTTGGGTCTTACTGTGAAACATTCCAGATTCCAGACCATTTTTATTATGTTTTTAAGCAGGATTTATACTTAGCTTCTATTTTTTTTGGTGACTTAACTAATCGCAGTCATTGATTTTGACCACAGTACGACAGCGACATAAGCTCGCTCCCCCGTTTGCCCACTGATCCGAAGGTTGGCGGTTCGAATCCTGCTCTCGACATGAGCATCATTCATCATTGATGGAGCGGTCAGATCCATTGACCCACACGTTGGCGGACAGTGGAAATGTTGGATAAACTAAAAAGCATGCTTAACTTCACTAAGCTGCTGTGGCTCAGTCGGTAGAGCAGCAACAACAGCTTGAATGTCGGCGTTTCATTTTCATTGCCAACTCAAGTATTTCTGAAAAGTATATTATTATTTTCCCCTGTTTTTCAACAAACATTTTTGAGCAATTCATTTTGTCTTCTATTTTAATTGGAAGAGAAAATTGCAAATTAAACATGCATTCATACTAATGTTATTTTTGGTCATATGGCACTAGACAATTAAGGTAGACTAATTTCCTCTGCCTGTAATTACCACAGTCATTCGTTTCTCCTCCCAGTAAAAGATTTTCAGCACTACAGAAAGCCAAATGACTTCACGATGCAGTCATGTGTTCTTTTGTCCGTTCATTAAAGCCATTGACTGGTAGTGAATAACAACACTGCACTCCGGTCACACTGTAGCGCTCGGGTGGAGAGATGCAAATCAAGAGTAATGTAGGAGGACCATAAAAGCACCTGTGCATGCGACGGCGATGCTCTGTTTCCCATGATGCAGCGGCTGAGAGGGTGCAGCTAAAGGCCATGAATAAATCACACGCTTTCCGCCAGAAGATTCTTTGATTTTCACATCGGCGGGATCCATTCCTCCGCTGAAACAGGCAGGGGCTGTTTTGTTTTTTTGCCTTCACACCAAACAGAAAGTAGACACATGCACGCTCCCCTTTTCCGCCACTGTCTGGGTCTAGTACAGGTAAAGGTGGCAAGAGCAAAGCTAAAGAAGTGTACGAGGAGCTTGGAGAGGATGTATCTCATCAATATGTGGCGTGCATGGTCGGGCTCGGAAAAAACAACGAGCAGTGTACTACAGATTTTTGAAGTTTTACCTTTTATACTTCTATAGGTTTTTTTCGTAGCTTTTCTTTTTTTTTTGAGCTGCAGAGCTTTGAACGTACAGCTGTGCCATAATCTCAAACTAAACAATAAGATCTCTAATTTCTCATTACTAATCTAATCAACACGACAATACTTCTTGTTCCCTAAATGTCTGCAAATTCAGTGGTTCGAATAAACTGAGCCCTTTTTAGTTATTGTAATGCGGTCGGATCAAAATCGCAATTTGAATTTTTACATTTTGAAAATCACAAAGGCTGCAGTTATTCAGGTAATATAAAGTCTTGGATACAGAGCAGTTTTCTCTATGGGGGTCTAACATCTCCAATTCAGTAGTTTTTTTAAGTGCTTAAGATTCTTGTATGAATATTTGATTGCATATTCCAATATTAAGTGCTAATTCAAGTGTTTAAAAAAGTGCACTGGAAAACTTGCTCAAATTAGAAATATGTGTATTTATTTTTATTTGATAGACTGTTCATATTAATTAACATATGCATCAGTTAGAGTGTAAATATGCCAAATTATAGCAAAGATGCTCATTTCCATCTGTTGTCCCCAGGCAGGTAACAAAGAAAACATTCACAAAAGAAGCTGAAAAAAAATATATATAATGTAAAAGCATATTTGGTATTTTTCCAATATTGTGCAGCTTTAGTGGTTACCGTTACTGTCTCCAGTTGTTTTCAGACATACATCATTGGTACAGCGGCCACACTTTACTGTTGTGCCGATGTCGAGAGGCGATGGTCATAAATCAGGCTTGGAGAGTGAGTGTACGGCTCTGTCCAGCTCTCGGTCTAGTCCTCAGTTACAGCCGCATATGCCCACAGGGAGCTTTAAGACACTCAACAGTCAAGTGCAGATCTCAGCCTCTTCCCTCTGTCTGGACGTCTTTCTTGTGCATTTTCACCCACTCAGCCTCGTCTCCGCCGCTGCCCAGAGATCCGGGTCAGCTGACAGCCCGCCTTCAGCGCCTATTAAACTAAGCCTGAGCCGCTAAAGGCCTCGGAGGAAGCCTGTCCGTCCGGGAAAGAAAAAGCAGCCGGCGTTTTGTGCTCTCATTAGGCAAAAAGTGGTGGGAAAATGGAACTGTTAACTTTTGGAGGTGCGTGCTTTGACCTCGCAAGTCTCTGCACTTTTAAATCCCATATTCATCCACATCGGCATTGGACTCTCAATTTGAATGTCATTATTGCCCTATCCTTTCACCGTCTCCTGGAGGGTATACGCCTCGGTCTCCCTCTTCGGGACGTGGCGGGGCACCCATGGGACCCAGGTGACTTCTGCTTTTCCTCCAGGCCACATGTTAACTCAGCCTCTCTATCTGGCTAAACTCAATTTGCTCCTCCACTGCCTCTAACTGCATCATCAGAACAGGACGCAGCGTATTCCCAACGGCCAGATTTGCATACACTCCACAAAAATCCACTCTTGCGTTAGCCTCGGCTTCCTTTATGCCGCTAAGCTGTCCTCGCTTTCGCCTGCTGTAATATTTTGCGTGGGAGCTTGAATTATTATGTTTTTGGATGCGATGCTAATCTAATGGCGTGTTACTATAACAGGAAGGAGACTGTGGAGCAAACAGCAAAACAGGAAGCCGTGAAAGTTTTTGCAGGTGCCTTGTTAAACCCAGAAAAACACTGGGGTCGGAGTTATTAAGCATGTATAAAAAAACATTTGGAAGAAACTAAACTGAACCTTGATTTTGCTTCATAATGTTCAAAGTTGTTAAGTGAGCATTTTGTCATTTTATTCTTGAAAGAACTAATGGGAACTAATGCTGTTTTGTGACTAATTTCCCTTACCTCCACAAAATCTAATGCTTTTATTGGTTTGTCAGTTCATTTTTTGTCAATTCTTCTGAATGCAAACTGTGATTTTTGAACAGAATCGTATTATTAAGACTTAAATTGCAAATATAATCACAAATTGCACATCGATTCTGTTTGGAAGAAGGGGTTAAATGTATGACGAATTTCCTAATCAAGTCCCTAAACCTAATCTGGAATTCCCATAGTTAGATTCAAAACATGGAAGCTTATTTAATCAGTTTTTACCGCCATTGTTTTGTACTTTCTTCCTGCCTCTACTGGAAAGCACGGGAGCTACTTTGTCTCCCAAGTTTTCACATAACATAAAATTCACCTTTGCCACATTTTTGGGTAATAGAACGGGGAATAGAATATTAAATAATTTCAGCTCAGAATGTTAAATGAAAATATTATTCTGCGAAGACGGTTGAAGTATAGTTTCATTAAGACTTGAGAACGTGGGGTTTGTGAGTGCAAATTAGCAGGAGACTTGAAGTGTAAGAAACTCAAATTTACAGACACGCTGGCAAAATGTTGTTAATGAACACCTCCAATGAGTCATTTGAATTTTATTTTGGTTCAGCATGATGGATAATATGTTAATGGAACACACTGTTAATGTTTTAGATGCACTATTGGGATTTTTGGTTGGTTAAAGCTGTCATATCAAAATTACCTAATTGAGTCTTGAATTTTGTAACATTTCTGGTGGAATTTCAGCTCTAAACTTGTCAGCATTGATATGTTATTGCATTGCCTTAAATGTTCCATAACATTATGTACCTACAGTATCTCAGCCAAGTTACAGGTCAAAACCCACTAATGAAAAAACATAAGTGTAAGATTTGTAGATGGAATTCAGCCTCTTACTAGCCCAGAAAAGCCGTAGCATCTGAGGAGCTCCCAAAAACAAACAAAGAAACTGAAAATTCTTCGCCTTTTTCTTTAATGGGTCACACCATTGGCACAACAGACAGCATCTCCCCAGGACAGACAACAGGCAACACCTCCAGTGAACACAAAATCCCCTTATATATCCTGACCTAAACCACTAAGCCCCACACAAAAGGTAAAATTACGATGATACGATGATATGTATGATATTGCACATTGTTATTTTAA
>JACN01072133.1:0-14054 GCA_000787155.1 Scartelaos histophorus | reverse complement strand
TCCTGATATAGAGTTACTCCATCAGCTGACTGAAAATAATGACACTTGGAATCCTATGTTGTCTCGATTCTCACTACATTATTTACACATCTGATACAGTTTTTGGTTAAAAACACTTTGGAAAGGAAAGTGTGTCTTATTTATTGGATAAGGAACAAAAACAAAGCTCAAAATCAGTGTGGACGTCTCTGGAGTGTGAAGTTGGACCCAGATCTATTGCCGTACATGCAGTAACAAATAACACCAAGGTTCTCCGTCTGACAGGAAAGTGTTGGTTTTGAAAGAAAATGTGTGTTTTTGATAAAAGATTAAAGCCCTGAATAAGCTTTGATTTCCTTTTTGTTTTGTCTTGGTTAATTTTTATTGTATTTTTGACAGTCTGAAGCATGCATATCTAAACAGAAACTAGTATTGTGAAATAAAAATAAAGCTTATTTAGTCATTTCCAGTACAGTGCTGTTGAACTAATGTCATTTCCTCATCACAAACAGACCTGGAGTTGTGTTTTGTTTCATTCACACATGTTTAACGCACAAACCCTGCACATGTAATCCAAGTTTTTCTCTCAAATCTTTAAACTAAATACATTTTTGAGTTCCATATTCTCCTCTCTTGTTTTATTTTACATAAAGCTGCTAACCCCGTAGTTCTGAAGTGGGATTCTTGTTTTAGTTTGCCAACTGATATAGTATTTTTGACAATTCTTCTGCGTGTATTTAAAATGTGAACACTGAAAAACAGGTATAATTTTGTCCAAACGGCTTAGCCCCAGCAGTTGTTCCCGTTGTGTGTACCGTCATTTGGGGGCGTCTCATACGGCATGTCATACAGGACCTCGAAGTCAAAGCCCAGGAGGTCGATGGGGATGGTGTGCTTCCGAGCGTAGTTCTGCTGAGAGCCCGTGAGGAACGCCTGAGTGAAGAAGAACCCAGAGATCCAGAAGACAACGGGAGTGTCCTCATCAAACCAGTCCTGAGACAACAAACAGACAGAGGGTTAGAGGAGCAGAGGAAACACGTGTATCTCAGAGCACTTTGACAGGCTGATTGGGCGTGGAATGTGAGAGTGTTCAGACCCAGAGCAGAGGGTGCAGTGTGAGCACACACTCCAGACCTGTGAGCCACAAGAGGAACCAGCTCAGAGCCATAACACAGAACACAAAGAGGACCCGGCCTGCAGCCAGGACACACTGGAGAATACAGGCAGGGCCCTGGGGCTGTAAAAGGATAAAAAATCAATCAGATACTAACTGATACTGATAAAACTAATACCAAAACTAGATACTAATTTGAGCAGGTATCGATATTAAAAAGTCTCATTGACAGAATAGAAATGAACCTTTCCTGAATGTTTTCAGAATGATGTGGAGCTGGATCAGAACAGGTCTAAGAGCACATAGACCATGACACACCCATGGAGACTATGGAACCTACACTGTAAATTTCTCTGATCTGGCCAAGATTTAAAAATGTATATCAGATTATTCATCTTGTTTTCAGATTTATTCTCTACTTACTAGTTCTGAGACTGATTCATTCTAGTCTAGAAGGAGTTCATTTTAAGAGAACTTGTCAAATAAAATTATCTGGCTGCAGATGAACAGATCATTTTACTACTACTATGACTTTTAAGTCATTTTCTGATAGACTGAAGTGTTTAAATCTTAAACTGTGGCCAAGCTTTTTAGCAGTGAACCTGGGCCACACTTACACACTTATAAGGCCACATGGGAATAGAACAGAAAAGAGTACTACCATTTAATGATGAAAATCAGATTCTGTTGTCTAAAGAAAGTGTTTTTATTCTCATTGTGGTATCAGAATCAGTATTGAATATCGAGTGTATTCCTTGGGTGTTGTGTTTTTGTGTTTGAAAAATGTCTGCGTGACTCAGCACAGCTCAGTGCAAGTGGACAGTGCACTCATATGATCCACATGTTTGTATGATCCAGAGTCACATGTTCTCTGGGATTATGAAGTCTTACAGTAGAAATATGAAGAGCACAAACAGAAGTTTCTGGAAATGCTAAAGGCCTGAGGTGGTCGGGACACATGCCTCGTCTGACCTTTACACAACAAACCAGGGCCCTGTGTTTAGGCCTGTAGCATGAGACCAGTAGTAGACCAGACCCCCAGACCAGTACTGAACAGGATCCTGGTTCAGATCTGCTCCACTGAAGGACAATACAACTTTGAGATCAGTCGTTGTCTAAAATACAAATGAAATGGTTGATAAGTAATAGTAAAAAGAGTTATGTCCTGTGGAATTTCAAACACATTCATTTATTCAGGTGTTAAAATCTCTCTGCCCATTGCTACAACTTTATCACTTGGAGCCCAAGAGTTACATCAAATCAAGCATCCAAATACAGTTTCAGAGTATGGCTCTTTGACATCATGTATTGTGCTCCATCGGTTGGTACCATCGACTCGGTAGCTCTCCACCCCCTTTCAAGTAGTTCGCCAAAGGATTTGTGTTGAAAGACTTCAATTTGATGAAATACCACTGTAAATGGATATTTTTGATGCCTAACTTTGTGGAGTAATACATGGATAAAAGTTACAGGTATCTAACTATAAGAAAAAGGCTGGAGACCCCTGCCATAGGCAAATACTGGCAATACAAGGCTGGCTCTGGTGTTCCAAAATCTCCTTTTGAAAGCTTTCTCCACATCAGAGGATCCTGGTCTGTAGTACTACCCTGAAGGTCTAATGTGAATGAAACTTATTCTCTAAGCAGCAGATGTCTGGAACTCAAGCATTTGTCTGGAGATTTGTACATTTGATCAGGACACAGCGAGACTAGTGTTTATGTTTGTTAGTCTGTGTCACCTGGAAAAACTTGAGCCTCTCCAGGAAGTCGTTGACATAACTGCCCAGAGGTTTGAGGCTGGGGTAGGACTTCTTCTTCCACATGGCAGGGATCCGACCATTTAAGATACTGGTGACCACCTCCTCCAGGTCAGCGGACATCACCACCAGACCCTGGCACAGAGGAGACATCACAGGGTCAAACTGTAGAGCTGCATCAAACGGCCATGAGAAACACCGGTAAAAACTATATAAGAAAGTAAAGTAGAGCCATGGAGCAACACGATAAATGCAGAGTTATAACTGTTAAATACATTTATTACTCTGTAGTATGAGAATATAATACTAATAAGTACTGCTGATCATAGTTTAGTCCTGGTTAGTTTGGTTAGTCTTGCTTTACTATGGTTTAGTCCTGGTTAAGCTCTGATTTAGCCCTGGTTTAGTCCTTAATTAATCCTTGGCTAGACTTGATTTTGTCCTGGTTTAGTCCTTGGGTAGTCCTAGGCCTAGGTAGGTAGGCCTTAGGGTGAACCTGGTTTGGTCCTGATTTAGCCCCGGTTTGCTTCTGGTTTAGTTCTGGTTTAGTCCTGTTTTAGTCTTGGTTTGAGTGTGATTTAGTCCTGGATGAGTCCTGGTTTAGTCCTGGTTTGGTCCTGGTTTAGCCCCGGTTTACTTCTGGTGTAGTCCTGGTTTAGTCCGGGTTTAGTCCTGGTTTAGTCCTGGGTTTAACTCTGATTTAGTCTTGAATGAGTCCTGATTTAGTTATGGTTTAGTCCTGGTTTGACCTTGGTTTACTACGAGGGTAGTTCTGGTTTAGTCCTAGTTGAGTCCTGGTTTACTCCTGATTTAGTTCTGGTTTAGTCCTGGTTTACTCCTGATTTAATTCTGGTTTACTACTGGTTTAGTACTGGTTTAGCCCTGGTGTAATCCTGGCTTAGGCCTTCTTTAGTCCTGGTTTAGCCCTGGTTTAGTCCTGGTTTAGCTTACAGTTGTGAGCAGTCCTGATCTATTATTGTTTCAGTTCTGTTCCGGTCCAAGTTCAGTTCTAGTTAAATCCTGTTCTCCATCACATGTCCAATCACACAGCTCTAAACTCAGGTTTATGAATGAGGCAGATGCCAATGGGCAAAAGAAAAAAAACAGAAAAACAAGTGGTGTAAGAAATCACATGTGATGGAAGCAGGAGGTCAAGAAGAGTTAAACGAAGAAAGGTTTTTTCTGACAGTATGTAAGAGGAGGGAGGGGGAGTTTAAGTAATGACATAAAAGAGGTTCTGGTTTGAGCCCAGTTTAGTCCTGGTGTAGACTTGGTTTGGTCCTGTCCCAGTCCTGGTTTAGTCCTGATCTGGAGCCCTGGTTTAGTACCTTGTTATTCCCAGTTAAAGAACACATATAGTGCAAAATGGACTTTTAACAATGCTGTAACACTGGCCCCTCACCGAAACATAGCTGGAGTTAAATTGATCTTCTTTCACGCTGGTTTCAGTAGTACGAGTATGAGAATAGATTTTTCCCAGGGTTGTTACTACTGCATCCATTACGTTCATATTCGCTGTTAGCTGGGATTCATTTGTTTCTCATGGTAATTCCCTCTCCTGCCAGTAGATGGAGTGATGATGATGTCACGTAAAGGTCCAACCAGAAACTTCACAGCTGATTTCTAGGTTTGTCTTTGTTCCGTATTCCTCAAACAACCTTAAAAGTGTATGTTTAAGCACAAACTGTATCCACTAAATATGTCCCTAAATAATGTTGTAATAATCTATCACAGGATCATAGGATTAGCAGTGTGTATATCTCACTAACTGCCAGTCAACACTATTGTAGCCTAGCTTCTTACCTCCTTACCAGAAGTCACATCACACTTAACAATCCTACAGGGAGCGCCCAAGCTGAAAAAGAATGCCTGCTTCTATACATGGTCATGGTAAAGTTAAAGGTAATGGTAAACCTGAGCTATCAGAGTAATTCATAATAGTACAAATAATGCATAATATGTGCTCTTTAAATGTCCTATATTACACACAGTTGATTCTCCTGAGCCTTCACAAACAGACCTGGATTGGTGTTTCGTTTCATTCACACATGTTCGAGTAACACGTTATTATTAGTTTGTCTACATCCCCAAAGCTCCAAATGCTCTGTTCCACCTTGTGAGGTCATGTAGCAGTAGTTTTAAAGTTTACAGCTCCTTTTACCTTTACTTTAGTAGAAATAGTCAATTCCAGGGCTGAAAAGATCCAAATGAATCTGGTGAAAATGTTTAGAACACAGTGGAGCACCACATGACATCACAACATGGTGGAAAAGAGTTAGGACTCAGCCTAAATGAGCAAAATTTGTGTTTTAAACATGTGTAAATGAAACAAAACACAACTCCAGGTCTGTCTGTGAAGAGGAAACATTACAACATAGATCAGTCATATCTATGTCATATGTGTTCTTTAAGTCACACTCGCGCCTCCAGTTCCAGCTGCTAAATCCATGTAGCAAACTGTTAGCAGACTTCATAATTATGTTAACTGTTCACACCTTACAAAGGTGGAGCCTCCAGACTTGGTGAGAGCGCTCTTCTGCTTCTAGTCTTTATTCCAAACACATCTGACGCTGTTTATTCACACCCCTGAATGCGGCGTAATTACAGCTAATGACTTTAATAATCAGATGTTTTTGAGCAAATTTGACACGAGCTAAAACTAAATAATGCAGAGTGCTTTCAATTCAAAGTCTTTATGGTTAATTCGAAGCAGCCATCGCGATGGGGGATTTTTGTGTCTTTTAGAGGCACTGAAGAAGTGAGGGAGGTGATTTTTGCAGACATTGGTTGATTCTGAAAAGCGTGGGCTGTGCTGTTGCGTATAGAGTATAAATCTGGTGCAGCGGATCCATAGAGAGAGAATGTGGATGTTTTGGACAAATATTGCGCTTGCAGCAGTGGCGTCAGATGGTGATTCATACAGTGCGTGTTTATCTACGGCAGATACAGTGATGAATGGACTCAGCAGATGGCCTCTACAGTAAATATTTGAGAAAGCACTGCACTGTGGAGTTCGATTTAGTGAAGTTACAGATGACAACCTGCCCTAATAGGTTTGGCCTGTTATCTGTAGGATTAATATGGGTTTAACACACAAGTGGTGTCTATTAAAAAAAAAAAGAAAAGAAAGTATTGCAACTTGAGCACTGTCCTCTGGTCTCTCCTACTTTTTCTCTTCTACTTATTCTCCTCCTACTGCTAAGAATATTCAATTACTAGTTCATTTGTAGTCTGTTCTTTGCTATTCACATGTTGTCCCTTGTCCCACTCCCCTTTTGGGGAGTGTAACTGTTCCAGATGCTGCTGTTCCAGTTTGGACCGCGGTGCCCCCTAGTGTCGAGGACCTGGACCCCTCCCTCCTTTCATGTCTTGGGTTAATCTGTCCTCGTCCTGTTAGATTAGTAGTTTACTTCTGCCAATAGCTTTGGCCTACAGACTTACAACCTTACTTGCAATGGATACGTCCTGGCCATCTATGCCTGTCTGTCCATAGGAGTGGATCTCTTCTTCACTGTGGTTCTCCTCGAGGTTTCTGTTTTGTTTTTGTTTGTTTTTTTCCACTGTTTTTTGTTTTTTTTTTCTCGACTTTTTCCTTGCCGAAGAAGGAGGGTCTAAGGACAGGAGATGCTGGGACAATTACCCATTTGCCTGCTTGTTGTTGGACATTCTGCATTTTTGACTTATGACTGTTTCTTATACTGCTTCATTCTCATGTTGTGATTTTGGGCTATCCAAAAATAACTTGAATTGAATTGAATATTAAAGAGGGGGTATTAGGGCAAATCATTTTTGGAGCTTTCTCCCATGTTATAACATGATGATCAAAAACATGCCCTAAGAGATTTTACTTGTCATTTATGCATGTTTAAGTAATCCCTCCTGGGCCCTGTTCAAACCCTTGGTTTAGCTGTAAAATTCCATTCAGCACCCACCTCACCCATCCTTCTACATGACAATCCTCCATAAAAATACAAAAACATGATACAAAACTGTGCACAACAGCTTGACAAACCTTATGTGATGTGCAGTAGTTTCATTAGTAGAATGCACGCTCATTGTGTTGTAGTAGTGCTCTGAAGGGGGAGTGACTTAATGTGGAAAGTGAAAAGTGAAGTGGGAGCGTCAAAAACAAAAGTGAAACTTATAAAACATGTTAATACATTGTTTTCAGTGAATATAGCATTTTCAAAACCCTAAAAGGTCACATGGTGATCTAAATGTAAACCTCTTTTGCACAGGTTATATGCTGTGCCCTTAACACTATAAAACAATGACATTAACATCTGTACTGATATGCTCCATGAAACAAAAAGTCTGCTAATTACCAGAGTAGATTCTATGGGGGATGCAGTACACAAACTGTACCATCAAGCCAACAAAACCACAGCTAATGTTTTATTATTATTAGTCTTAGAACCTGATTTTTAAGTTAAAAACATGAAAACTATTCCTCACTCTCATCCTGAGCATTCTAATTATTCATCACAGTGTGAAGTTGAGCCCCATCAAATGCAAACCTACAAAAATTATGTCAGTCGTTTGTGCTTTGTTTGTGCTGTTTCATGCTGCAAAAAGTTCTGTTTGTGCGATTATGGTTCTTAAGATGTCAGCAGTTCTATTTTGGGCCAGTGATATCATCCAGCCCCTCAAAATGTTAAATGACATAAAAATGAGGCAGAAAAGTATATGAAACATTTGTATTTTGTTTGTGCTGTTTTGTGCTGTGACAATTTTCATTTGTGCCAGTGTATTTCTAAAATGATTAGTTATTATTTTTGTGGAAATTATATAATGTAATTTCCCTTAAGCTGACGGTGGCAAACTCTGCAAAACTAGTAAAGATAAATGATCTCAGGCTGTGGAAAAGTCTGTATTATTATTTAAAATATGACTCAAAAGTGAGATACTAAAGACCAATAGACAGAGCATTTTGAATCTCCCTGGCGGCTGCTGACTCCATTTGACTTATAAAACAATCGTTAATATCTTGAAAACTAAAGCAGCACTAACAAAACTTTTTGCAGCACAAAACAGCACAAACTGCACAATTGACATTTTGTTTAGGTTTGCATTTGATGAAGGGGCCAGCAGCTTCATGGAGATTGTTCCGGATAGTATTTGTAGTTCTACTGAAACTTCAAGAGTAGATCACAAAGCCTGAAGAATGCAGAGTATGTGACTTTTGCTCTTACTAGTATAAAGCACCAGCATGTTCTCCAAATCAAACATTAGGAGCTGATCTTTAAGCCCTTGTCAGTGACACGTGTCTGAAGCATAGAATGTATGGACATAGCCATCAAATTCCAAATGGGCCGCCTTCTGGTATGTCAGGGGGCGTGGCCATAATAATATTTTTTGTTTGTCTTCATATCATAAACGGACTGGTTAAAGGTGAAATACCAGAAGCAAGTGACAGTTATGCCCCACAAACTGAATAATACTTGATGTGAAAACCTAAGTGACAAACTGCTGAAGGTGTACGTTCACGTTGGTACCTTGATGGCCTTCTGGATGGCCACACAGGAGGTGCGGATGGTGCGCAGCAGGTGGTTGAAGCGGCCCATCTCCTGCACCAGCACCGTGTTCATGCTCTGGTTGTAGTTGGTGGGGAACTTCAGCATCGCCGACTCCAGATCGAAGTCTGGAGGGAGTTTGCTCAGAACGTCGGCCGCCACGTCGAAGACCATGTCATCAGAGGACTGTCCATCCCCACCTGTGGACCGGGACTGGACACAAACACAGAGGTTAGAGGAGGAAAGAGCAGGAGATGGGATAACCACCCTGCCACAGTAAAGGTAGCCACACACTACAGGACATTTCGGTCTTAAACAATTTTTAAACAAGTGAGGAGAACAGCTGTTTCCTGTCCACAGTAAAACAACTCGCCCTGAGACTCTGAAGTGTTCAAAGATCCGAGTTCTGCACTTTGACTTTAGATACCAGTCAAAACTGTGTTATTATTATTGGTGAAATGTAGCAGAATACTTAAGATAAAGGATTTTTAAAGCATAAAAGTTTGGAGATAAAGTCCACAGGAAGGAGAGTCACTAACACTAATCTGCATCTTCACCTCGATCAGTGCACTGTGGATGCAAACAGAGGCACGTGAGAATATACTTTCGCCTTTTTACTTTCAAAGAATGCTGCAAACTGGATTAATAGCGCACTTTTGCAGACCGGAGTTCATTATTTGCAGAGGACAATTTCTAGTAATATGCATGAAACGCTGCACTGCAAATTTACCACTTTACAAGAGGTAAGTAATAAAGTATTTATTTTCACTATATTCTAAGATCCTGAGTTTGTATGTTGTGTCTCTGTATCACTCCTCTGCCCCTGATGCTCTGATTTATTGCTGTAATGTGTAATGCATTACTGTAATGTGGTTGATGTTTGGTGGTTATGATCTGGCATTGACACCACACACACAGGGAGCACAGCAACTTAAAAACGCACATGAACACACAAAGTTGGGTCACACCTCCCTGAACTCAGGATGAAGAAATCAAAGCCAAATTCAGGCAAATTCTCCTGCAGTGTGTGGCAGCCTTAACACACTCAATTGACTTGACACTGAAATTGTGGCGCCTCTCTCTGTAACTGCTGCTGTGAGCGTCATCATTTTGTTCTACAGTCTACATAATCCCGGAGGTTATCATTTCACTATTTTGTCTGTAAATAAAACCTTATTCCTTGTATGTAACTTGGGTCTACATTTGCTCCAATAACTGCAAGCCTTGATAAGCTTCATTTGACTGGAGCCAAATAGTGTGGGTGACGTCACACTCCCTTAGTCCACTTCTTTATACAGTCTGTGTGTCTGACCCCCAAACTCCTTACTGAGCGGAGGTGACAGGATAAGCACTGCCTCTCGAGCTGTACACTAATGCGGTGCTTGAAGAGAGTGAATAAATTAAAAGCAGCATTAGCCTGTGCGGTCTTATTACACATGTCCCATATCATTTGGCGTGTGTAATTGTATTTGCGTGTTGTTTCGATTGGCTGTGTCTCGCTCCATCACAGCTTGTTTATCTGTCGACTTTACAACGATCATTAATTTGAGCTGTCAGGCCCAGGCGGGAGCGGGAGAGGGATGGCCTTGTGGTTTAACACTCAGATGAAGATGCATGGATAAAGGCTAGGTGCTCCACACATCAGTGAGATCCCATCTGAATCACATTTAGCCCTGTTCTAATCGCAGCGCAGACACATGGGCTCGCGAGCGCTCACCCACAAAGGGGCTATTAGGATCCTCGTTAGACATTTGTTAAACTGCAGCAGGAGATGAAATGATTCTGATGGCTCTTTAAGTGATGCTAAAGATGGTATTATTTCTCCGGAATGATCAGTCCTCACTTGGGCCAATCACAAGTGACTATCTAGAATAGGGATAAAATAGGGAGGGCTTTATGCTCTGTTCAGTGTCTCTGATTGGTCATTTGATTATGATTTTTTTGCGGGGGAAGGTGGTGTCTAAAGGGCTAAAGGGGAGAGGGGAGGGGTCTGGAGGACTAAAGGGGAAAGGGAGGTGTTAGGAAGAGTGTGATTGGTCAAACTGGTATCCACCCTTCAAACTCTGCCCCTACAGCCAGGTGCTTGTATGGGCTTTAATCAAGGCAGTCTTGCATGATGTCACATAGTACTTGAAATGGCAGGAGCCACTGGAGGAAGCACACTCTCAGGTTTTGACTGTGTATGACCAGAAAGCTGCAAACACTATCTTTATTCTATATTATTTATATTCAAATACCATACACAGTTCAGTAGCAAGTTTATTTAGTGTTTAGTTCAGCTTGGACCTGGTTTAGTCCAGGTTTAAACCCGTGTCAGCCCCAGTTTTGGTCCTGTTGTTCAGACCTGAGAGCAAGTTCAGATAAATTTCCTTTTTAGACCTGGTTTTGGCTTAGCAGCTTGATCAGTTCTGTATCTTTAAAGTTCAGTTAGAAGGAGAGATTAGTGAAAAAGTTAAGCATGGTTTTATCTACCTTTTTACAAATATAAAATACATAGTTTCCAAGTACTATTTTGTATAAATAGTAGTTCTGTGTCATCCCTCCTGACCGCCATTGGGCGGTGCTGAAAGCACTGAATGTTCCTTTCGCACATGCGCAGTTCGAATAGATGACGCCCCAGAGGTAATATAGTCCCGCGTCATCTGTGACTCTGTTCCTCATTTCTTTTCGCGTGCAGGTCGATCTACATGGCATTAGCCACAGCCTAAGATCTTGTTTTGTTTCTGTCGCCGGGATCCCTTTCACTAAGTCGGAGCAGCGGCTTTTCGCCCTCCGAGGGCTGCGACAGCCTACATTTTGCTGTAGGATTAAAGGTACAATTTTCAGTATATCTTTATAAAGCCTTTTGTTGTGTGACGGTAGCGTTCATGCCCCCTCTCTTAACACTTGGCTTTTGAGTTTGTCTATCGCTAGCACTGCTAGCCATTTTGGTTTTGTATTTTGTCCTTTCAGTGAAGGCTGCGTTCCTGCACCCTCTCCCGCATTATATTTTCTTACTATAAATGCAACAGTGCATTGTATATATTGCTAACGTTGTTAGCCGTTTTGATTTTGACTTTGGTTCCTTTGGTGAAGGCTGCGTTCCCGCACCCTCTCCCATATTATTATTCACTGTAAAGTTTAAGGTGTATTGTGTTTATCACTAAGTTGTTAATGCATTTAATTGCATTTTGATCTTTTGATGATGGTTGCGTTCCCTGGTTGTGCTCGGCCGATCACACCAGATGATGGATGGCTCTCATTGTTGCGTAACCTGTGGGTCCACACTTCAGGGTGATGATGGCCACGACCTTTGTCCAGCGTGCCTTGGCCCTGACCACTTGAGGGAGGCCTTGTCAGACAATTCATGCATGAACTGCAGTTTCATGCCACTTGCCGTCAGGATGACAAGGATGGCACAGCTAAACCCAGCAGGTGGTGACGATCTCCCACCATCAGGGCAGGTGCCATTGCTTCGTCCTAGGCATTCAAAGCGCCTTCCTGAGTCTGCAGTGTCGAGAGCTCCGCCTAAAAAGAAGTCCAGATCTGATCAGGGTCTTGTATCTAAAGTGAAGCAGTTGTCAGCAGAATTAGAAGCGATGAAGTCATTACTGCAGGCTTCTCGCATGGATGCTCCTGCTTCAGGGGCTGTTGTGTCTTCCCCATCAATGCCTGTTCTGCCCCCAGAGGATGATGTGCTCTCTCTGGCGGCGTCTTACTCACATTTTCAGGATGAGGAGGATGCATTGTCCTCACGTGGTTCTGAGGATGGCTCATAGTCTTCTACACAAACCCTTGGTAGTGACTCAACCAATGGCTCCATGCGGGATGTTATGCGGAGAGCTCTCGACCGTTTACAACTGGAACTTCCAAAGCCTAAGAGCCTGACCATGGTAGTGCTTTCTTTAGACGTGGGCGTGCTCCTACGCCCTTTGCTGTACCCCCCTCCGTGGAGTATCTCAGAGAGTTGCATGCCTGTTGGAGGGATCTGAGTGCTTTCTCCAGGCTCTCTTCAGATGGCCGGATTTTGGCTGCTATGCACAGTTCAACGACAGCTGGTCTGGTGTCCTATACCCCAATGCCATGTGACAGATGACTTCATTTCCAAAGTGTACAAACTCCGGAGCGCGGGCTGGTCGTCTGGGTAATTCCTTGGCACACTTACTCTTTGCCCTATCTGCCTCCATCCAGGGAGGGGATGGTGCCTGCAATGCTGATTTTAGTGATGCAGCACTGCAGGTTCCGCAGTGTGCCTGTGGAATTAGGGCAGTTGTTTGGTTCAGCTGCTTTAGAGGCATTGGAACGAACTGTCCACACTCGACAGACGAGGCAGCAACTTCAGCAGAGCTATGCCCCCTCCTTGGCAATCAAGGTTCCAGTGCTCAGCCACCCTCTCGGGATAAGTCTACTGATAGACACTTCGTTCAAGCCAGGCCTGGCACGGTTTTTCATAATGAACCCCGCCAACAGCAGTGCAGAACTGCAGACATGGGACACCACCCCCCCTCAGGGGGGGTGGTGTCCCACATTTGCACATTTGCACATGTGGGACACCACCGCAATGTGCAAATGTGCAAATGTGCACATTTGCACATTTGCCCCACGGCCCCTAAGGGGAAACTTTGAGGCTGGCCGTCGGATACTTCTCCCATCAGCAGCTCAGTTACTGGGCTGCTATTGCGTCAGATCCATGGGTGGTTGCCATTTTGGCCCATGGATACCGGCTGCAGTTCCGACGCCGGCCACACATGTCAGGCCGGATCAAGATGAATCCACAGATGCATGCCTCACGGGATGGGACGCTGTCTGGCAGCACAGGACAGCCCAGGGGGTTTGGTCTGCCAGGGATCATCTAGACCACATAAATGTGTTGGAGTTGTGTTCTGTCCAATTGGCTCTCAGGAGCTTTCTGTCTCTCATTCGGTCGGACAACACTTCGACCGTCTATCACATCAACCATCAGGGGGGCATCAGATCAGCCCAACTGTCCAAAGACCTGTTGACATGGGCTACTCCATGTCTATCAACACCACGGGCAATGTATTTACCGGGAGATGGCAATGAAGTGGCAGATTATCTTTCCCGAAGGCAACCTCCCCCAGGGGAATGGTGTCTCCACCCAGAGGAGGTGCACAGGATGTGGAACTTTTTTGGACGGGCAGAGGTGGCCTCAAAGGAGTCGACGCACTGTCCTCAATGCTTCTCCCTTGTGAGGGAGCCAGGTTTTCTGGGACAAGATGCATTGGCACACACTTGACCCCAGTGCCTCCTCTATGCTTTCCCCCCTGTTCCTCTGATTTGGCCGACCCTGCAGAGGGTTCTCCAAGAAGGCCACAGGCTGTTGCTGGTTGCTCCATGCTGGCCAGCATGGGCGTGGTTTCCGTTGCTGTACAGTCTATGTTGCGGTCTCCTGCGGCGTCTCCCAGCCAGGAGAGATCTACTGTCATAGTTAGGGGGTCAAATATGGCATCCCAATCCTCAACGCCTCCAACTGTGGGTGTGACCATTGGCGGGCCCAAGTTGCAACTGATCGGTGTCTCTGATACTGTTCGGCAAACACTCTTGAATGTCAGAGCAGCTTCCACTTGTTAGCAATATAGAAACAGGTGGAAGTTGTTTTCTCACTGGTGTTTGGCCCCTGGTGAGGATCCTGTGTTTTGTTTAGTAACCGTTATCCTGAAGTTCTTCCAGTCTCTCCTGGACAACGGACGAT
>KN493576.1:0-10259 GCA_000787155.1 Scartelaos histophorus | reverse complement strand
ATCTCTTGAGTGGAGTTTTCATGATTTTTTTGCATCTTATTTTTTTTTTTTTTAAATATATATCTGTCTCTGTGCAAGGTTCCCTCCAGACCAATCAGGGAAGGAGAACGTGCATGCTTTTATAAAACGTTATGTCTTTTTCCGGCAAGTATTCCGATTGCAATTCATATTTAGTCTGATTCTATTAAAAGGGCACCTTGTATCAAAATATTTTTACCACCGACGATTCCTAGATCAGAGATTTTGAACTGATTGTTGAGGTCTAAGCTGCAGGTACAGCAAGAGTTTTCTATAAAAAGACAGAATATTTTGTTCTTCATGAAGGACATTCTATTATCTAAGCAACTGTAACTTTTGTGATTTAACAATTGCGCCAACTCTGTTTCCAATTTCTATTAGATTGCAAATTTTTCTGAAGCCCTCCAGAAATAGTCTTTTTACTTTACACATATGCTTGAAACCTTTGGACTGTAATTAACATGCTTTCCTTTTTTTTTTTTTAATATTGCAAATTGAAGGAAGCCATGAACATTGTGAGAATCTGCGAACTGGGAGCCACACTGAAAGGTCACGTCCATAATTTGTCCCATTCATCAAGGGGCTGTTTTCAAAGTGGGTGCTCTGAGCCATCCAAGACCCTGCACTGACTGTGATAAGACCCCTTCTACTAAACATTTCATACAGCCAGGCTATATAGACAATAAACAGCCAACTGTGCCACCAACAACCTGGGCGGAGGTAATTATCGTTGAAATTCGCCTATGCCGACTGCTTCTCTCCCCTCAGACCTTTTCACTTTCACATTGTGCAGAATCAAAGGGTGTGAAGCGTCCCACAGGTGCTGCAGTCTAATGAAGAAAGCCCCTAAGAACCCATGTGATTAGCCTAATTAGCCCGGTTTGAATGTACGCCGGACAAAAGATGGCTCTATCCATGGCAGTATACGTGGTGAGCTGCACAGCTGGGATAAGAGAAAAGGTGCACCACTAGTTCTCAAAGGAGTCTCAAGAGTATAGAGACAGTATAGAGGTTTCATAATAGTAGAAATGTTTTAGCCCTATACATTGCTTTCATACGTGCTCTTGTCACAATTCATGCATTATTCATTTAACGTCCATACGCAGTGGTGAGATGGTTGTGTATCAGATGTCCTGTAGATCAGACTGACAGATGTGGCTGTGCTTAAAGGGCACATATTATGTATTTTCTGATCTGTTATAGTGTTGTTTCTTCATCAAAAACACAGCCGGAGTTGTGTTTTGTTTCATTCACGCATATGTAATACAGACCCTGCATATTTAGTTATTATGAGTTATTCTCTCAAACAGAAAACAGTAACAGTATATCAGCATTGTCACAGTCACAAGATATTAGAGAAAAAATTGTCTAAAAATATTAATGAAATGAGGGCACACATAGCCCTCATTTCATTAATATTTTAGAGAGAGAGAGAGACTGATCCCCATGGACACAAAACATATTACACTTCTCATACATTTGCAGTACTAGTGTGGTAAACGAGGACAGTGTTATTTTACAATTCAAAACTATTCATAATTTTAACAAAGTCATTCCAAGTTGATAACTCATGTTTCTGGGCTTTTACTGTGAAATGTACCTGTACGTCTTAGGGTCTCTCCTGACCTTGCAGACTTCCCCTTGGAGTTTCAGACCTAAAGGCAGTTTTCTTTTTCATTCACTAACATTTCCAACATGTGCTAGTACAAGGACACTGCACCCCTGTGTGCACTGTGGGTACTTTTACTTTTGATTTGGTTGAACAGAGTTGTAGTTTGCAGTTTTCAGTCACTATGTTATTAGTCAGAGAACTTCAAATGTGCAATACAACCAAATGTATATTGTCTTGCCCCCAAACCTGTCAAACTCCTCTTGTTCCAGTCTACATGAAGAAACCAATAAACCAAATAGGTGTGAACAGGGGTGTGAACAGGGGGCTAAGAAAGGCACATCTCGTAAGTTAGCATTAGCACTAAAACTTTGCAACTATAATTTCTTGCAAAATGGCTTTTATACATTATTATACACATAATCACACTTTTGGATGAAATTGATATGTGCATTTGATTTTCAGCCACCCTATGAGGAGGAAAATACAGAGGCTAGATACGTCGCCTGGATTGGTGCCACTGGGGCCCCACATTGGAGCCAGACCTGGGGCGGGCGCTTGTAGGCGAGCGTCTGGTGGTTGGACTTCCCCCCCCACGGGGTACGGCCGGGCACAGCCCGAATGAGTGACGTGGGACCATCCTCCTTTAGGCCCACCACCCGCGGGAAGACCCGTAAGGGGCCGGTGCAGAGAGATCTGACCCCACAGCTCAGTAGCTGTGGGGTGTGTTGGAGTTCACCCCGGTGAACGAGAGGGTCGCTTCCCTGCGCCTCCGGGTCGGGGACAAGTCTCTCACTGTTGTGTCGGCCTATGGGCCCAACGGCAGTGCAGAGTACCTAGCCTTCTTGGAGTCCCTGGGAGGGGTACTAGACTGTGCACCGGCTGGGGAGTCCGTTCTTCTACTGAGAGACTTCAATGCCCACGTCTGCAATGACAGTGACACTTGGAGAGGGGTGATTGGGAGGAACGGCCTCAAGTGGTCCACAAGTGCACGTGGCACCAGGACACTCTGCTGACCTGAGGATGCTGTCGGGCTGTAGAAGGAATACTTTGAAGATCTCCTCAATCCCACTGTCACGTCCTCCGAAGAGAGGGCTGAGGCTGGTGACTTGGAGGCGGACTCACCCATCACCCTGTCTGAAGTCACCGAGGTGGTTGGCAAGCTCCTTGGGGGCAAACCTCTGGGGGTGGATGAGATCCGTCCTTAAGTCTTTGGATGTTGTGGGACTGTCAGCCTCCCCAGTAAGGTCTATGCCAGGGTACTGGAGAGGAGAATCCAGCCGATAGTCGAACCACGGATCCAGGAGGAGCAGTGTGGTTTTCGTCCTGGTCGTGGAACACTGGACTAGCTCCACACTCTCCATCGGGTGCTCGAGGGTTCATGGGAGTTTGCCCAACCAGTCCACATGTGGTTTGTGGACCTGGAGAAGGCATTCAACCGTGTTCCTCATGGTATCCTGTAGGGGGTGCTCTGGGAGTATGGGGTCCGGGGTCCTATGCTTAGGGCTGTCCGATCACTGTACGACCGGAGAAGGAGCTGTGTTCGCATTGCCGGCAGTAAGTCAGACCTGTTCCTGGTGCGTGTTGGCCTCAGCCAGGGCTGCCCTTTGTCTCCAATCTTGTGTTTATGTGTTTATGGACAGAATTTCTAGGCGCAGTCAGGGGCTGGAGGGAGTCCGGTTTGGGAACCACAGGATCTCGTCTCTGCTGTTTGCGGATGATGTGGTCCTTTTGGCTTCTTTGCAGCTGAGTGTGAAGTGGCTGGGATGAGGATCAGTTCCTCTAAGTCCGAGGTCATGGTTCTCGACTGGAAAAAAGGTCTTTTGCCTTTTCTGGGTAGGTGGAGAGTCCCTGCCTCAAGTGGAGGAGTTCAAGCATCTCGGGATGTTCATGTTGTTCACGAGTGAGGGGAGGATGGAGCGTGAGATTGACAGGCTGCCGACAGGTGCAGCGACGGCAGTGATGCGGTCGCCCTGAATAAGCGGAATAAGATGGATGGATGGATGGATGGACATCCAAGGAACTATTGAAGCAGTGTGGAGTTTAAAAACACAGTGGAGCACTTCCTGTATTACCACATGACATCACAAAGTTGGGAGTGTTTACCATCTGGAAGAAGAACTCAGCTTAAATATGCAGGGTTAGTGTGTTAAACATGTGAATGAAACAAAAGAACATTAGAACAAAGCATATAGGCCCTTTATGTGGCAAGAAATGAACCGTAAACACTTGAGATATGTGAGAGTTTGTGACCTCTGTCTCACAGACACACTCTGCGGGCTAAACTTTGGAGACTCCACACCACCGTTATCAAACTATAACTGAAATTTGAATATAGAGAGACTATAGAGAGAAGACTTAAAAGGAGAATTCTGAAGCATTTCTACCCCCTCTTCCTTTCCCCCTCTCCTTATCTAGAGCTCTGAGGGTGTAATTCTTAAGCCTGGCTCCTGGTGCTGCAGTTTGAGCCCAGGTCGCTTAAACATCTTTGAGCTCATTTGGCTCTGGGGAAAGAACGTGAGGACAGCAAAGGCATGAGGACATAGAGGAAATAAATATTATTTGTATTATTTTACAATATTATAATATTATTATTATTATTATTTAAATAGACTACATTACAAATGCACATGTTTTACTTAAAGGTGCACTGTCTAACTTTTCTGAAGGAGGCGACCTGCTTGTACACATAGACATGTTGTGCCTGGTTTTGCCAACTGGCTAAGTTACTGGTCAGATCTGTAAAGAAGTGACTGTGACTACGCTCACAGTAAGAATGTATTTTCTCTAAATTTTGGTGCCAGTGGGGCTAAAAAAAAAAAGCAAACATGATTATCATTTGTCCCCAAAGAACTATTGGTTACAGCAGTTCCATCTACACATCCTAATTTTGAGATATTTGGTTTAAGTTTTCACCATATTTAGTCAAAATGAAATGGAGAAATTGTGTTTTGCACATAAAAACACAACAAAAGTGTGAGATATGGCAATTCTAGGTGCATTTCTTATGTTTTTTCCCTCTTTTTTTAAGTCTAAGGTCCCGTTTGTGGGTATTTTTAAAAACAGACATTTCCCTTTGTTTGTACCCATCGTTTACATGCAGAATTTACATGAGAATTTGCCTCTGAAAACGAATCTTTCTAAAAACAGGCTAAAGTGTGGAGATTTTGGAAAATGACGGTTTTGCGTTTGCGTGTAAAGTGAGATAAACAGAGTTTTAGTTCAGCTGACGCGCCCAAAATACGACCAATCTTTACCTTTTGCTCTGATGATGATCATTTGACTATGCAGCATCAGAACAGCAGTCGCACTTCTTCTGGTGCAAACACTTTTCACATGTTTGCATTTGCACCATACAGCTGATGTATTATATTGATAACCAGAGATGAATGAGGGCTTGGAGGTCTGCAATTTTGTCATTTCTCTCTCGTACTATAAGGCCTAGTCACCATCACCATGAGCGTCCCTGGTTTCGGGTCCGACCTTGGCGGACTGCAGACTGGTGGGATCATTTTGAAAATGAAGTGGTTTCCCAAAGGAGTGGAGTGAAAATGTGCCGTCCATAGGCTTGGCGTAGTTATGATGGTGCTCGATGGTGTATTTATGCGGATTGATGTAAACAAAATTTTTTCCAAAACAAACCTGTGTGCACGATGTTGTTTTGGTAAACGGAGGGAGCAAAATATTAGTTTCTCAACATACACAACTTGCTACATGTAAACAGGTGTAAAAAAACAAGTTGTTACTGATTATATAATGCGATCCCTAATGCAGCCCTTTTAGAAGAATCCTATGGTTTTATGTAGTCCCTTCAGTTCTCCTCTGCCACTTTTTGTTGATGTGGATGTTCTCATGTTTAAATTAGACCTATGCAATATCTATGCCTTTACCTCCTCCAGCCGGTGAACCGCTGCCCTGTGTGGACAATAATGAACACTGCAGTGCCAGGTAATGTCAGCCGTTCACTGGGAATTCACACATAATCACAAAAAGGTCAAGATAAATGGAAATCTGAATGGGGTTTTAACTGATGTGAGACAGAGTGACACATTTTGGGGAAATTAACAATGGTTTGAGAGTAATACTGCAGTGGATTAACTTCATGTAGTATAAGTATGTCTGATTTTTCATTCCTTATTTCTATTCACTGATTTTACCTGAAACACCCAGAACACATACAATGCAAGTATAGTTGTACTAGCTTAGTAGCTTGGCTGTTGAAATTCTGTCTCTCAGGGAAATATGCTCAAATCTAGTTTCTGTATCACTTTTCATATTACGGCTGCCATTTTGAGTACCAGGTATACTCTGTTATGTGCGAGTAATTTTTTCTGTTGTTTGTTACTCCCCCTAACCTTGAGCCGAGCAGGGTCATAATATGTGTGCTATTGAACGTCTGTGATATGAGCAGCCAACAGAAGTTTTTAGAACAGAAAACTAGTTCAGCTTTTTCTGTTTGTTTTCAGTTAATCAAAATGTGTTTCCAGTCAAAGTAAAATGTAGCCATGCAACACAGCACACATCTCATTGCTTGGCATGGGCACCCAGATCCCAAATTTGGTCTGACTGCATATCAATGTAAATACATGGTTTAGTCAGAATCTCAAGTAGAACAGCTTTTGGCCAATAATTAGCTTCAATAAAACATGAACAAAGACATGATTCATTATGAATGAATAGTTTATTAGCGCCTCTCTCAGACTGCACTTGTTCCAGTTGTGGCTGCAATGTCATCTTGTTGCGGTGTGAGACACACACTGAGATGTTGTTGTCACTTAGTTCCATTAATTAACACCCAAATGCTTACTCCTAACTCATTAATTAAGTAATCACTAAGCCTTAATAAACTATTTGTTTATGCTTTATTAAGCCTAATTAAGGATTGTGAATGTGGTACCCAACTTCCCATAACCATCTCTAATAGTTACTTTATCTAATTTATCTTCTGATAGTTACTTTATCTAATTTATCTTCTGATAGTTACTTTATCTAATTTATCGTCTACATTCTCATGATTGGGTGGTGCATGTTCAGCTTGACGTTTTCCTTGGGCGGTTGCTTGCGTTCGTCTTGACATGTGACTTATCAACTAGACATTGTCCTCTGGCTCGTCTGCAGGTGTCCCTGCTCACTTCACACATGAATAAATAAGGCTCAGAGGTGCTTACGGGAGCAGTGTAGTGACAGCCAAACACAAAAGCACCACTCGAGCCCACTTTCATGAATAATAATAACAGGTGTGTTGATCATTTAAAGGGTGTGTACGTGGAGACAAATCTATCAGACTACGTGAGATTTTCACCTTTCGAGCAAATGGAAGGACATCGGCCTTTCAGGTCACTGCATTTTATTAAACAGAGAATTGGTTGGTCTTATACTTACTTATATCGTGACAATTTGTGAATGAACTGCCCAATCCATGGGTGCCACTTTTGGAGTAATATAAAATAGGTAAATTAAACACAACTATTTGCTATAGCAAAAGAACAGAGGAGGCACTCTGTATTTTCAGTTAATTTATTTATGATTACGCCAACTACAGCACATGGGTTACCACCACCACTGCTTTTCTCTACAAGATTCTCTACCAGCTTCTCATCTGTTGAGCAGCTATTTTATAAGTCTGACCACATTTGATTGAGTGTAGCACAATGCATTGCAATTGTCTTTAAAATATTCTAGATCATTGACTTGACTTCATAATCGCCTTCAATGGTAGATAAATTATTTGAATAATCTGCTATTCAAACAGAATGGAACTGCAGAACTACTTTTTGCGCAACATTAAATTTAAATTGAAAACTTAAATTGAAATTGAAATGTAAATTGATTTAAATTGAAAACTAAAGTGTAATGATAGTAGTTACTAGGTAATTAATGTTTCTTGAGAATAAGACGTTTATTAACCTAGAATGAAGATTGTGAATTCTCTGAAAACATTATTTCTTTTTCCTGGTAATAATATGGTTTGTGGAGATGCAAGGCCTCTCAAAGTAAGGGCTTATCTCTCAAAATGCATTCATCCCTCTATCCACATCATATTAACATGCTGCTGACTTGACTATGTTGAAATGAGTTTTGTTGTAAAAATTGTTAAGAAAATAGGTTAACCTATTTGCATTACAGATGTCACTGCAAGGGTACTATGTTAATTTATAGTGTATATGGTGCATGATGATATTCTAAAAAGTACTTAGAAAGCAAACTAATTATGTATAAATAAGTGCATATAATATTTGCTCCCTGAAGTAGTGTGCTGCAGTAGTCTGTGTACTACCACTCTCCCTAAGGACAGACCTGTGACATAATGACATGAGCCTGACAGGACTCCACGGTGCGTTCAAGGACACCCCCACCAACACTCACACACACACACACACACACACACACGGGATGCCCTTGAAATGTGGCTAGTTTAACAGCAATACAATGCACTACAGTGACAGCTCATTGTACAAATATATTCCCTGCCCTTGTGTCACAAGGCCGTGTGTTTAATTGACTGTTTTGTCCTTTACATCATGTCATAATAGAGTATCCTCATCAAAGTAATACTGTGTATTTAGTACAGTATGTGCCCCAAATGCTTAATGTTTGCCTATTCATATTAAAAGTGTACAATGTACTATGTACTATGTTGTGAAGGCTTAGTCAGCTGCTTGTTTCCAAGGAGAGGCCATTGTTCTGCCTAAAATGTTTTTCAATATGCCATAAATAGTGAATTACTGGGTGCTGTCAGTAATTTTATCTTTTTAAAATTTGCTCCTCAAACTGTCTCCACATTGTGTTTTGCCGTTTTGGCAATAGCTGTTAAAAAAAACAAAATAAGACACATTATTCAAAATTGACCTTTGAGTTTTTAATCATTTTATATTGGTGTTCCCTCCCCAGAACCTACATATGAATCCATTAATACAAAATCAAAATCAAAAGTTCTCTGAACACTCAAATATGCTCCTTGTACTTTTTGACTGGATTGTTGCGTCATAACTAAAAATTTGGATGCTCCTTTGCAGGCCCAGACTGGTGCTGTGGTCAAATTGTGTTCATTTCAAATGCAAGTGGCTCATGATTTTCCCAACAGTTTCCTGTCCAAGTACTAACCAGGCCCTGCCCTGCTTAGCTTCTGAGAGCTGATGAGATCAGGCGTTGACAAGGAGGTTTGGCCAACTACTATGCAGGGAAAGTAGTCTGTATAATGCAAATATTGCATAATATTAAATGCGGGGTAATGTTGCATGAAAGGGTGACCTATGTAGACAATTTATTTTCTATCTCATCTTTTGAAGCCCTTGGGAACAAATCAATACACTGACCACTAATTAGTAATCCAATGCCCTTCCTGTCAAACCCTTTTCATAATTTATAGTGTCCAGTTTGAATGACCTCAGGCTCTGTGGGAAACAGGTGCAACCTGTTTTAGTTTTGTATGCAATATGAAGATAGTGGCAGCATGATCTTCCTTTTGAGAAATTACATTTGAAATATGTTATACAGAGGCAATACCTGTAGTTGTTTTTTAAATTCTGGTGATGCATGAATGAATAGATTGAGCAGCTTTGATATATGTTTGAAATGGGCTTCATGAAGCAAAATTTGATGGAACTACATTAGATGTTTGGATGGTGTTTTAATAGTATTGTCCACTGTTCCTAGCAAACCAGGTAGGCCACTGCTATTTCAAGTAGCTGGTGACATCATGCAGATCTTTCCTAATTACAGCCAGATTCTAGGGGCGGAGTTTGAGGTCTGGACACTTGTTAGACCAATCACACTGTTTATATACCTCCAGACCCTCTCCCTTCTCGCTCTTCTTTAGTCTTCCAGACACTGCCCTATTTAGCACATCTACTGTATGTGAAATGTGGTTCTGGTTGGAGTTTAGGTACTTAATTACGCTTTAACAGATAAAATAAATTCCATGTTAGATTACACACACAAAAAAAAAAAAAAGAAAACATTTTTTTTACATCTACACTGACTACATTCAGAATAATACATAAAATGGCTCAAATGACAGATCATCTGGACAGGTATCTGCTTGACTTTGATGTGTGTTTTGACTGTACGTTTCCTCAGTAACGCCTGACACATAATCATATCTAATATAGGATTAAAGATAAGAGAGATGGATAGATAAGGGCTTGATGGGAAGTCGCCCCGTGTGGTGCTCAGATGGTGTTTTGAAGATGTCCATCTCTTTGCAGCCTCACACAGAGCCTTCTTCAGCTTTTAGCGTCACACAAGCTAACACTACGCCTAAATGTCATATCTACAGGACTTTTAAAGCATGAGAATACTACCAGTAGAAATAGTAAGTAGAAATAATTGTAGAAGTGCAGACTACAGTGAGCTTGTGGTATATACTTAAAACATAATGCACTCAGGCCTGCTGCATTTTCTTTTATGGAGCTCCCCCTACAGTTTACAGTGTAGTATTACCAAAAATGCTCACAGGTTGACTCCCGTATGAACTCCTTCGTGAATTTGTTCAAAGTTTGTGAAATTAAGCAATCAGTCAATCAATCAATAAAATATAAATTATATAATATACATTTTTCAGAGGTTCCCAAAGTGAGGGTGGTAATGAGCTGTGGGTCGCAAGAACTTTATTTATTTATTTATTATTATT
>KN493575.1:5184-19280 GCA_000787155.1 Scartelaos histophorus | reverse complement strand
GACGAGGAAACATTAAAACAGATCAGAGAAAAGAGTCACACGGGCCTTTACCAAACATCTCCTGTCACTTCCATATGAAGACGAACTCAGACCAGCCTCCTCCGAATGTCCTTTAAGAACGAGAACACGAGGAGGAGGGCGCCAGACCCATGACTCTTACGATATTAAGTACGGCGTGTAAATCTCTCACTCGCGCCAAACGCCGAAACCCTTGGCAACCGCGGAGCCTCTGATCAAGTGTGCGGCTAATCCCCACTGACTGCGCCTCCGATATGAGCTCCCGACAGCAGGGGGCAACACGCACACAAGCAGGGCGGCATGCAGAGAGAAAGAGACAGGAGGAGGAGGAAGGAGGGAGATTTGTGTACCGTACGAAATAAATGTGCACGGGTGGATGGGGGATGCAAACAGCTGAAAGCGAGATGGGCAGAAGGCACCAAATATTAACAACGTGCAGGGGAAAAGAATTGGAAAACTGGATCCAGGGATGAGGATGAAAAGACGGGCAAACAAAGGCGAAAAAGTGAAATGTTATAACCTCGTAAGACCTGCTGGTTTCATTTTGCAATTTTGGGAGCATTATTTTTTGGCTCTTATTGGATTTTTTATTTTTTTTTTTTGGTTTGGTTGGTTTGACGTTTTGTTTGCCAAAGTTTTTTTTTTTTGTTTTTCATTTTTTACCAGACTGTCACAATTATGGCATTTTTTTGCCTACGTAAACTTAGGCAAAAAAGTGACTTAGGCGATTATTATTTTATTTTTTGTCTTTTATTGGATTTTTTTTTTTATTATTAGTATTAAAGTATTAAAGTAAAGTATTTTAATTAGTATTAAAGTATTTAAATGTGCACCGAGTAACTTTTTTAGTCTCCATGGAGATATTTTTGCTTTACCTGGAATTTTCCACAGTACAACATTTAACATTTAAAATAATCGTCATTTTTTCAGGTTTTTCAGGAAACACAAAAAACTCCCCCCAAAATTGAAATTATGGCATTTTTTTGCCTACGTAAACTTAGGCAAAAAAGTGACTTAGGCGATTATTATTTTATTTTTTGTCTTTTATTGGATTTTTTTTTTTATTATTAGTATTAAAGTATTAAAGTAAAGTATTTTAATTAGTATTAAAGTATTTAAATGTGCACCGAGTAACTTTTTTAGTCTCCATGGAGATATTTTTGCTTTACCTGGAATTTTCCACAGTACAACATTTAACATTTAAAATAATCGTCATTTTTTCAGGTTTTTCAGGAAACACAAAAAACTCCCCCCAAAATTGAAATTATGGCATTTTTTTGCCTACGTAAACTTAGGCAAAAAAGTGACTTAGGCGATTATTATTTTATTTTTTGTCTTTTATTGGATTTTTTTTTTTATTATTAGTATTAAAGTATTAAAGTAAAGTATTTTAATTAGTATTAAAGTATTTAAATGTGCACCGAGTAACTTTTTTAGTCTCCATGGAGATATTTTTGCTTTACCTGGAATTTTCCACAGTACAACATTTAACATTTAAAATAATCGTCATTTTTTCAGGTTTTTCAGGAAACACAAAAAACTCCCCCCAAAATTAAATTGAAATTATGGCATTTTTTGCCCACGTAAACTTAGGCAAAAAAGTGACTTAGGCGATTATTTTAGGAAGGTGACGATATCTATCATGCACCTGATCTATAACTAAACCCATTGACCTCTTGTCTCCATGGAGATAGCTGAGTTTAATGTGCCATACTGTGTAACATTCCAGGCAAAGCAATAACATATCCATGGAAACAAGCAGTCAACAGGTTTAGTTATAGATCAGGTGCAAGATAGATATGTTAAATGTCGTACTGTGGAAAATTTCAGATAAAGCAAAAGTATCTCCATGGAGACTAAAAAAGTGCACCTTTAAATACTGTATATGACAGTTTGGTAAAAAAACGAGCTTACCCTTCACCTGAGAAGTTGCACAGTGCAGCTTTAGTGTGAGCTATGTATAGAGGATAAGTATAATTGAAGATAAATTAGCCATTTGGAAAATAAACGTAAAATGTTGAATTTCTGAGTTGATGCAGTAGCAGTGGCATCCGTCTCAGTCACATAAAGACTATTAGAGAAGTTTCTGAAATTAAAGCACAATTGGACATTTCTATTTTTCCTTTTAGGTCATAAAAATAGAATTTATAACTGGAGGTACCATAATTCATCAATCTATATGAGCCTGGAAATTAAAAATATGCTTTGCTGTGTTATGTTGATTATGTAGATTACTTTAAGAATGCAGTGTTTTTTTGCATTTATTTTATACACAGCAGCTTATATAGCCCCGAGGTCTGTGTGTGTTTACCTAATATACATTTAAATAACATCTGTCACAGTGATGTGCATTTTAAATTAAAAATGCTGCTGAGGTCTGTATCTCTGCAGGTTTATGTTTGATAAGAAAGCACAGGTTGGTTTAGAATTCTCCTATTTTGTTGATTTGATATGAATTTTTTGCATTAAAAAATCTCATTACAATAGTGAGCGTACAGCAGATAAAAAAAAATATACGATTTATTTGCATTTTTTCTTTGTTTTAATTTAGTGCTTTTAGCCTCTGGGATAATCAGAGCCATTTGTCGGTGTAATTTGCATATTTCTTGCCAACTCATACAAAGCCAGTTCTGCTCAGATTTACCAAAAACATTTGACCCTAAAAAATAATAATAATAATACAGGTGAAATGTGGAAATATCAGGAGTTTAGGAGGAGGAAGATTATTGGAAGATTAAAGCCAAAGCAACAGAATTTTAATGGAAACAACCAGGCAGAGGTCGACCTTCAGGCGAAAAGTCAGAGATGCAAACTGTGCTCTTGTAAAAATATGTTTAAAGATTGTGTTTTTAAAAGGTTTTGAACTGTTTAGTGCAGCCTGACCATGCATGACTAATGAATAAATCTAAACAAATATAGAATTTTAAAATCAATAAAAGCTAGGAACATCTAAATGTGTTACGTGTTAGCAGTTAAAAGTCCACACAAGTGTAACACGGCTCCTCTTTACAATGGCCATGTTCAATGTCATTCAGTGTCAGTTTGTGCCCCAGCGACCTGTGCTCTGATGCCGGAGTGATAACACAAAGAAAAGAGCTTTAGGTGCACTTTTTCTGTCCACAGTCAGCAGGTTCGGTCGCGATCGATTCAAGTTTCTCCAGCGCGAGTCCGCCTCTCCATCTCTGACAAACAGTGGGATGGCGTGATAGACCAGTGGACCAGAGGAGGAGAGGGAGGAGAGGAGGAGACCCGGGGAGGAGGTGTGAGAGTGATGGAGTAAAAGACCATTAAGCCATCTGCGGCCAGTGAAAACAAATCTACGGTATAAGTCACTTTTATTGGCTGGTATTATGCGCAAAGTGCCGGTCGGAGTCAAGACGCAACTTCTGTAATGTAACTCTCGGAAAGTCTTCAGTCAATGTGACAAGTTAGAAAGGACTGAAATGAATATGGATTTGTGGAGTCAAAAACAAGGAAGAATGGAGTTTAAGAGAGAGAAAAGTAGTTAATATTAAGTGTTGTTGGCTCCTCACTACACTATTTCACATTTTATAGCTTAAATTAAAAGTAACTCTGCCCTTACAACGGTGAGGCAGTTCAAATGAGGCTACAAACAAACTGGTGGCGTTAAAGTCATTATGGCTGATTTGAGCAATAAAATAAGAAATGTGTGAAGGTGTGGGGTTACAACGTAGGGGAGAACTTTCTAAAATACCACCTAATGATGTACCATGTGTTATATGGGTTCAACTCCCCCCCATGAACCTGAAATGTATGTAAAACTGCCCAGCTAAATTACCGTATTTTTTGGACTATAAGGCGCATATAAAATCACGACATTTTCTCAAAAATGTGCACCTTATGTATGACCTTTGGTTGTGTTTAACCTCCAACCGATTTGATGTTGTCCACATTAGTCTAATAAGGTATTAGTGGGCGAGTCAGGAGGAGTAATATGTTGGCGACATATAGGGCGACTGTGCAACATACCGGTAGTTCTGCCGTGTGCTGTACAAGGACCCAAAATGCACCTGTTAAGAGACATGCACCATGCAGATTTCAGCTTTTGTATTTTAGTGTTAAAACTGAACAATGTTGAGAGGGATCCGGGCATGTTTGATGCCCAAATCACCAACTGTTAAACTTGTATTTTTGTGTTCGCTACAACTGAGAGTTATTGTAAATGACCTGAATAAAGTTCGATTTATCCGACACACGTTTTGTTTCTCTTATTGTGCCTTATAATCCGATGTGCCTGATGTGTGGACAATGACACAACTGACATTATTTGATACTGCGCCTTATAATCCGGTGCACTTTATAGCCCGAAAAATACGGTATTCATGACCAAGCCTATAGCTCAAGATCTGGAGATGGGTCCCCCTTGTAAACAGGAAGTTAGCATTTCATTTATTGGTACCATTCCTTACATAAGCCTTAATGCAAGACTATGAAAAACCAGAGCTGTTTTGGCGATTGATACCAAAGAGTTTAGATATTGATTATAGTTTTATTTTGCTTTCTCACTGTAATGAATAGGACAGAATAGCACTGGGCGATTTTTTTCCTTATATTGATCAGTTTTTTTTTATTCATTCTTCTTCCGTCTTATTGAAAACACAGACAGTCATACTTCAGCCATAAAAAGCAGAGTGTCGGGATCACTACAGTTTTTATTTCATGTTGACAGGACCAATAACTCGAGAAAAATTCACATTTAAAAGGTTGGAATGCCCATTGGCTGTTGACCTGTCGATTAACATGCGCTCGCCTTATCATCAAGATCGGCCAAAGTTGAGATTACGTTCTATCAATCTTACCATTTTTGGCACAGCCCTTGGACTGAGCATTAATATCAGTAACAGAATGTGTGCGCAAAGTCTCTCGAGCTTCCGCCTCCCCAGACACTTCTCTACACATCTTCTTATTTAATGCAAGTAAAAGATTCGAAGCAAAGTAAACCACGATTAAACCTTCACAATGTCTATACGTGCTTGTGTTTGTTACTGAGTTTATGGACGAGTTGAAGCATTGTGCGGATAAGTGTTGTTCATTAACACAGCACCTGCAGCATTACAAAGAAACACATCAAAGAGAATCCTTCATATATGAGAGTTTACATTGAAAAGTGCTTGCACCATTTGTACGAAAGCCTTTATGATGTGGTGGAAAAAGTTATGTTAATTTGCACTCAAGTAAAAATACAGCTACTTGACTTAAAATGCACTCAATTACAAGTAGTGCTGCAAACTTGTATTTGAAAAAAAAGCTACTTAAAGTATTTCAGTAGCATTTTTTTATTCAAAGCACGACTGTCATATTGTCAAAAAGGCAGTGCTGTTATGTGTTTTTACAGATACGTACAACATGACTTGAATTATACTCAATTCCAAGTACAAGTACAGGTTTAATATATAAAAAATGTAGTTACCCACAAAGTCTAGACTCACAGCTTAATGCCAATCCCGAAACACTTTTTATTACCATGCAGCCTTATATTTGTGTAAATCCTTTAGTCACTATTATACTTATACTTATACTATACTTATACTACACAGCTCAAAATCATTTTAAAGCAATTCAGGAAAGATTCATTTTTGTCCTGTAAATGTGACTTTTTTTTAGTATCGATACTTGCTCAAATCTAGTTTCAATACTAATTTTAATCAAGTGATCGGGAGAACACTTTGAAAACTTTACAGAATACTGAAAACCATCACTAGAATGTATTTTGTAACATATTCTGATGCATGGCCCAATCAAACTACTTTATTCTGTTTACTTGGGATACTTTTACATCAAATTGCATTACAATTATAGTGTAAAAAAGCATGGCATATAATTACAAACAGATTTATTTTTGTTGGTATGCAATTATTTATGTTGAAACAGAATGGAAAAAATATAAATGTAATATAAATATGAATATAAATGTAAATGTAAATGTAATATAAATGCAAAATAAGTGGTAAAAATAGAAAGAGATTGGTTACAATAGTTTTGTCACTGATTTAAATAATGATTAGTATGAGATTTTTGCTACTTTTGACAACTTTAATGTCATGTGCTTCATAGTTTCGTCCCAGTGGATTATTTTGTGGACCCAGCTTCACATCTTCATAAGCGGCACATGTTACATCTGGCTTGTGAATACCAAACAGGCGGTGGCCTTGGAGTGTCTCATCGTAAGTTAACAGTCTGTCTGCACTGAGCTACGACCGGGCTCCTCTGCAAGGCTGTGCACGCTCATCAAAAACACACACTCCACTCCGGCGCACCGCTCCAACCTGACAGCTAACTAATGCTAACGCTCTCATTTACAAGCTCGTACAGGGCTCAAAGACTAATCACCGGCGGTTTTATATTGTAATGGAAACAAAATCAAACTAGAATTAAAATCAAACTAGAAAAAAAGGTACTACTTTCACTGGGAATATTACCACAGCGTATTAATACACAATCAGGGACCAAAAAAACGCCCTGCACTTAAATCACTTTATTCTGAGGTGACTTAGCCTTCTCCAAACCACCTTTCTCCTCTTTTTTATCACTTTTTAGGCCTCTGCAATTTATGTTTATCGTATTATTATCGCCCTCTGCTGTTAATAGTAAAGTCCAGTCCGCCCCTGTACATAACCCGCCTTAATTACGCCAGATTGCACGGAAACAGAAAGTTAAAAACAAACTTCTGAACAATATCTATGGAGATTGATACATTTTAAGCTGTAGGAAGAAGTAGGAGCCAACATACGTACAACATGACTAGAATTATACGCAATTCCAAGTACAAGTACAGGTTTAATATAAAAAAATGTAAAAAAAAAAAAAACAACACAAAGTCTACTCAGTGACAGACTAAGGAACAGACTCATTGCTTAATGCCAATCCTGAAACACTTTTTATTACCTTATATTTGTGTAAATCCTTTAGTCGCTATTATACTTGGGATACAGCTCAAAATCATTCTAAAGCGATTCAGGAAAAATACATTTTTGTCCTGTAAATGTGACTTTTTTTTGTATCGATACTTGCTCAAATCTAGTTTCAATACTACTTTTGGTCAAGTGATCGGGAGAACACTTTGAAAACTTGACAGAATACTAAATACCATCACTAGAATGTATTTTGTAACATATTCTGATACATGCCCCAATCAAATTACTTTATTCTGATTACTTTTACATCAAATTGCATTACAATTATAGCGCACAGAAACAGGAAGTTAAAAACAAACTTCTGCATAGTATCTATGGAGATTGACACATTTTAAGCCATAGGAACAAGTAGGAGTCAAATAAGAGTCAGGTTTGTGGAAATGCAAGCCCACTCACAGTAAGGACAAACAAACGAACAAACAATGAATGCATAATAATTCAGGCTTAGTAACAACTTAAAGATGCATTGTGTGACTTTTCTGGTGAAGCGTCCGTCTCCATGTTCCACAATATGGTTCTATACTTATTTGTTTCTATGGAGACAGCAAGAAACATGAAAGGGCCAGAGGCGAACCCACTAACAATATGAATGCATGTTTTTAGGTCAGTAAAAACCTTATGTTATTAAGTAAAGATGATGAAATTTAATGCCATACTGGGACATTCCAGACAAACCAATATCATTTCCATGGAGACAGGAGGTGGCAGAAGCTCCACCGGAAAAGTTAGGACAGTTAAACAATTCTCAACTCTAAAAAGCCGTCCATTATGAGTCAAGTCTTTGTCCATGCTCTTCTATGGATATTAAAAGTTCAGTCATTATAAACTGTTACAAAAATAATCTTAAATTGCGATATTTATTTGAAAATTCCAAAACGCTGTAACCAGCCTCATCCGCAGGCTTAAAAGGGGGACACCTACAGATTTATGTGATTCTTTATTAGCTGTGTAGCCTCCTCGCGCCGGGCCCCCGAGCTCACGCCGTGTGATAGAAGGGCCAGTCAATGAGAGAAAAGTGAAAGTGGTGAAAGTAAAAAGCCAGTGTTTCAGAGATGGAGCGGGCTATACGAGCGGGTAAATGGAAAAGAGGGAGAGTACTGAGCAGTGCCAGCGTGAGCCAGGCCCCGGGTCTGTTAGTCAAAAGAAGAGGCCACGGAGAGGGGTAAACAAGCCCTAAAGCATGATGGGAACTGGTGAGGGGATACTTAGGGCAAGGGAACTAAAGATGACAGGGCTGTGTGTGTGTGAGGGTTTTTTAGAAGTACTTGGTTTGGTGGGATCTGTGGTAAATGCTTATAAGTTTATAGCATTTAAAGGTGCATTGTGCAATTTTTCAGTTGTAGGAACCATCAGCTTCTTGTTTCTATGTAGATGTCATTGCTCTGCCTGGAATGTTCCACAGTATGACATTAAACAGCTTTACCTTATGTTAATTCATTTATTTATTACATGTGGTTTTATAGCTCAAAAATAACTAGAAAAAAGGACATTCTGAATGTGAGCGGGGTCGCCTCTTCACAGATCTGATCTGTAACTTGGTCTAGTTTGGTCTCCATGAAGAAAGTTTAATATTTAAAAACATTCCAGACAAAGTAGTTTCATGCAGTTTCACACTTTCATGCAGAAAAGCTCTCCACCAGAAAATTAAAATGTTCTGTACATTTTGCAGCTTGTTGGAGGTGGCACATCACAACCAGGATCCCATGGAAATAAAAAGTTAATACTATACTCTGGAACATCGCCCATGGATCTACGTAACTCTAGGGAGAATGTTCCCAAATATGGGTTTAACTTTCTATTTCCATGAAATACACAACATTTCTATGAAAATAAGCAACCAAACCAGGTTTGTGGAGATGCAAGTCCACATTTTTCAGTGCAAGAAACACAACAAAACTTTACTCTATTTTCTAGATAAAGTTAAATACTGTAGCTTTAAGTGGTCAAGTAGTCAAGTGGAGAAAAGTTGAGAGGAAAAAAGTCAATTAAAGATTTAAGCATCCCTGTGGCTTTAATTGGCTTTAACACATGTGTTTGGCCAATATTTCACATTTTCAAACTTAAAATAGTCTAGCATTGGAAAGCAATTTTTTTTAAAATTATACCTCTGTTTTCAATGTGGTATAGATATGGAATTAAAACTTTTCTTTTTTTTTTACAAGTGACATAACAATCCAAGAAAATTTAAATGATTTAATGATTTCTAAGCACAGAAAGAAAATAATCTCTCAACAAAATGAATAACAGAGAATGAAGCTGTTATGTCAGCAAAGTTACACTTTGAGTCCAAAACTTTCAGTAACTACTTCAACTGTAACTTATAATGCAACTTTCCTCCAGCCTGGAGCTTAAGTGGGCAGGAACAATGCCCTTCTGAAGGTCCTGGATGGAGCCCGTTCAGGCAGAGCTAACTGGCTAATGCGCTCGGTGTGAAAAATGTAAGTGGCTTAAATTGCGTTAGATTAAGGCAGCCATGAAGCGAATAAGTGACAGAATAAAACAATGGGCCTCACTGGGAGAAGCGGCAGAAGCGTCCTTGGTCGGAGCCAGTTGGACATGCTCCATAGGCAGGTGGAGGGGATTTCATGCTTGTTAGCTTGTCCTCTGTTCACAGGTATTGCCTTACATTCAAAGCCTATGCAATCCACTGAGCCATTTTGGGAAAGGTAGAAGTTCACAGTTTCGGACAATTATTACGATTGTGGTTTGATTTGTTTCGCACTTTTCTCAAGACAAGATTCAGTTCACAGAAGAAGACACACATTTTCATTTAATATAATCTGCGATGGACTTTGTGTATATTTTTTACTTTTACTTGAGCAACTTTCTACCTTTGTATCTGTACTCAAGTTACAACATTGAGCACTTCATCCACCACTGTCTATGATACATGTGGATTATTCATTTATATTTTCCACAGTTTATATGGCAATATTATTCTAAATCTACTTAATAACTTCTGGTTGAAAATTACAGTGCTGATTTCCACTAATTGCCTCTTAATGGCAAACTTCATCACAACAAAGGGCTGCTGGACCAAAAACTACAGTTCATTTCAGAAAGCAGTGGATTATTTTTCATATGTGCTCAAATTGCTGCCAAATCCTATATCATGGATTAAAAGTCCTATATTCCACAAAATCCACAAAATGGGTCCTCGTGAGCCTTAAGCCATGTTACCTCATCATTCTTATGTTTTTGGAAATCATTTATTATTAGTCTGTTCATCTTTTCCAAAGCTCAAAATGCAATTCCGAGTCTGACAATTCCAGGTTATCCAAATGATTATAGTGAAGGTAAACTAAATATGCAGGGTTTGTATGTTAAATATGTGTGAATGAAACAACAAAACTCCAGGTATGTTTTGAAGACGAAACAACATTATAACATAGATCAGAGAATAGCGTAATATGTGCCGTTTAAAGGGCTACTAAACACCCAAATCACTTTTTTCTACTGTTAAACTGTATAATTGGGTCTAAAATAGAAATGTATACCAATCCCAGGGCTTATTTTGGCATTTTAGTCCATATTTGTTGAAAATCTGACTGTTGGGTCAAAAGTTATGTCTGTATCGGCCTCTTTAGGATCAACTATGGCCAACCAGCCGTCAGTGAGTGTGAGGGGAGTATGTGGAGCCCCTCTCAGCCCCGCCGGTCACTCCAATGTCCCACTGTGTCTGGAGAAAAGAGAAATGCCGTGATCCAAGCATAAACATCCTCCCTGTTTCAAAGTCATTGGTCCACGCCACGTTGGGTTGTTGTGACTGTCGGTCGGCTGTCAATCGTCGCTTCGGAGCCCGCCCTAGACCCACTCCCCCAGACCCGCCAGGCACCGCCCACTCTGGAGGACTTTTCAGATTTTGCTTAGGGTAGAGTAAAGCTTTGGGAAGGGTGTTTAATGGCTCTCTAAGAAATATCAGAGAACAAAGTAAGCACAAAGCAGCGAGCGCGCATGGAGGGAGGGTCTGTGAAAGTGGAGCAATGGCATCTTGACTGCAGGAGAAAAAAGATTAGTCAAACATGCATGAATCACTCTAAAAACAACTTTGAGTGGGTAAAGTAACCGAAAAGGGAACATCATTGTAACACTTAAAAGCTTTGAAAACGTACTATTTGCATAATAAGTCTCCTTGCAGAGAAGACTGAAATATGAACTGCTAATCCAAGAAACACAAATATTTCTGAACAATTTCATCCATTAAAACTTAACCAAAAAACAAAGTCAAAACTGTTAGTTAGTTAGTTAGTTAAAAGAAAAGATTAAGCAGTTAGTACTTAATGTTTTTGCACTGATAATCTGCAAATAATGTCCCACTTTGGACTGCAAATGGAAGTGGACTAGAATGTGACGTCACCCATAACACTCAGGTCCAGTCAAATGAAGCTCATGATGCCAGCAGTTATAGGAGCAAATATGGGTCCATATCAGGAAATGTAAAGCGGTTAATATGAGCATTTTAAGACCAAAATGAGGTTCACTGCAGCAGCTACAGAGAGACGGGTGATCATTTCTCAATGTAAATTAAACTGGAAACAGTCGATGGAGTCTGAAGTGCCCCACTGAACATTTCCTATTTGGAATGTGGCGGCCAGTTAGCTCGGTCCATTTGTAGATGTGTATATACAGTCTACGGACACTACGAGAGCCATGTTTCACACCTGGAAATACATCAAAATGCTGCATTGCATTTTTGTACCACGGTGGTGACTTTAGTGCAGAGCTGGAGGAACAGAGAGGGGTATGTATAGAACAGGGGCCGACTCAGGTGTCTGAGTGCCCCAGCTGTGTCCCCGGGGCCCCACGGCACTGCAGCACTCCTCACTGCTGCTGCATGCACACACACATGCTGCTGAGCCAGAGCTTTTCATGTGTTACTCTGTATACGGCTCTTACACACAGGGAAGGACTCACAACATGCTAGTTTACAGTTTTGGGAGTGAATTTCAAGAGTTGATGTATGCTGATGAAAAAGGCTGTAGATTAAGTTTGTGAAGGGTGCAGGTGATTCTAAAGAGGTCACAAGGACTTATAAAAGAACACATATTGTGCAAAATTCACTTTTTTGAGCCTTTAATCATGTTAGAATATTGCTCCCTCATTAAAAACATACTTAGAGCTGTATTTCACAGCATTCCCGCTGGTTTCAGTAATCCTCTGTCCTTAATCCTCTGTGCCTCACCAAACACTCAGTGATGTCATAGAAAGAAGTGCTGGGCAGTTTGGAAAATCATAAATCATTTACTCGTTCTAAGCATTTCTACTATCATCACTGCTGTGTGTTTACACTAACATGTCCGGACATGTTCTCCATTACACAGTTTAATCGTTTTCACTGTGATCATTTTCTCTGCTGTCAGTAGATCACCTGAGTATATTGAGCACTGATGGACTTTTTTGCAAAACATCATGCATAATTTTATCTAGAAGTTGAATCTAAATGTTGTGAAATGCATTACCATACCCAGTTGTAAAGGCAGCCTGCCATTAAAAAATATTTTTAACAGTTTTAACTATCACACCTTCTTTTCACACCTGTATTTCTTGAGTCAGAACAAGCATCTCAATTTCTCAAAGAAAACTTGAAAAGATTGAACTGAAGTGCACTTCTTGGGAGTCTGTTTGGATGCCTCCTGGACAGCTCTCTGAAAAGGGGCTCTGGGCATATTCTACCAGCAAAAAGACCTTAAAACTTGCACTGTTGCAAGAAAACAGGTTAAAAATGCAATGATGAATACATGAACAACCTTTGGGAACAAATGCAATGCCCCTAGAAACCTTGACACAACAGACAGCAACAAGCTCTCCCTCGCAGAGTTACTACAAAATAATTAAGTGCCAGCCACAATTAACAAATTAATACTCCGTTCTTGCTGCAGGCTCGTTAAAACTGCAGCGCGCCAGTTTATCTGAGAAATAAATCTGTTTGACTATGACATAAAAGTGACTCTCCTCCCACTGGCTTATTCATAGCTCTGTGGTATATTTGAAAATCGAAAAATCTAACCATGAATGTGGAAAACTCACTACTGACGGTGAATACTGGGGCCTGTTCATGTTTTTGGTCAATTCACCGTCAGACAAAAATCACATGCGGTTTTGAATTTGAAAAGCTGGAAATCATTTGACACCATATCCAAACATAGCAGGAATCCCAGTATAAAATGTAGTGAATATATTAGAATAAATTGCCTCAGTAGGATAGCGCAAAGTCAACAAGTTCCCATGAGCTTTCACCTTAAGATGAGTTATTATGGAAAATCGATTTCTTTGAGCTTTCAACCATGTTATAATGTTGTTCCTTCATCAAAAACGTAGCTGAAGAGGTTTTAGATGACTTCCACGCATGTTTGAGTAATTTAGCAATGTCTACAAGGCCATTATCGAACCATCTTTACGATTAGCTGCAAGAATAATATACAAAAGCATGGTACAAACCTACGCACAACTTGACAAACCTGACACGATGTTGCGTAGCTTCATTAGCAGGATGCATGCTAATGGCTAATGGTGATGGCGCTCTGAAGGAGGAGTGACTTAACACGGAGAGCAAAGGTAGGGGGAACTCTGAGCATCAAAAAACAAAAATGAAACTTACAAAACATGTAAATACTTTGTTTTCGGCAAATACAGCATTTTCAAAAGAATAAAAAGTAATCTAATACGTTATGTGTATGCTGTGTGTAATACTCCACAGAAGTAAAATCTTTCAGTACAGTCAGTGAAATCTGTACAAATCATAAATATACAAAAGCATGGTACAAACCTACGCACAACTTGACAAACCTGACACGATGTTGCGTAGCTTCATTAGCAGGATGCATGCTAATGGCTAATGGTGAAGGCGCTCTGAAGGAGGAGTGACTTAACACGGACAGCAAAGGTAGGGGGTACTCTGAGAATCAAAAAACAAAAATGAAACTTACAAAACGTGTTAATACTTTGTTTTTGGCAAATACAGCATTTTCAAACCAATAAAAAGTAACAGGGTCATTTAATACGTTATATGCTACGTGTAATACTCCACAGAAGTAAAATCTTTCAGTAAAGTCAGTGAAATCTGTACCCACGAGCGCTCTCTCCCTTCGCACCCCAATAAAAACGTCAAGAATCTCTGGAAAATTATTGTGTCCAAGCAAATGT
>KN493572.1:10302-20937 GCA_000787155.1 Scartelaos histophorus | reverse complement strand
TGTACAGTTGTAAGGAGTATTATTTATGATGTCTTACATGGGTGAGTTGTACAGTTTGTCATTGTACAGTATGTGAACGTGCCCTGGGATGAGCTGCAGTCGTCCATGAGCAGCAGGAGTCAGTGAACCAAGATAAAAAAAACATTATTTACAAAGAATCCTCACCATTTACTTGCATTGAGTGCTTTTACATCCACAACCCATAAATCACTGTAGTGCTCCATTATACATTATTCAGGCCTCTTAAATTACTTTTGAACAAATTAGCTTTAGTTTGTACTTTGAAGTATGCTATGCAAAGCTAACATATAAACTTAAGCTTAAAAGTCCAAAATGATGCAAAATGTCATGTTATAGTGTTGTTATCACACCAAAAACAGACCTGGAGTTCTGTTTCATTTCATTCACACAGGTTTGAGTAATCGTGTAAATCTCCAAAGCTCAAAATGCTCTGTTCAACTTTGTGATGTCATGAAGAGGTCATTTTCAACACTATTAACCCCAAATTAATCCAATAACTTGATTCCTAAATTAAAAAAAAAGTTAGATCCCGAACTTAATTAGAATTTTAACATTTTAGATGCAATTATTTGATTTTTACTAATTGTTTTAATCTAAATGTTTTCATTAAATATATATATTTTTGTACGTAATTAAAGATTTTGTGACGCGTACTCTTGTTTTTCTTGTTCATTAAAAAATAAGACTATAAATTTAAAAAAAAGTTAGGCAATCATTTACCTCAAATTCTTTAATTACTGATGAATTGTTTCTTGTTTAAAGTGAAGTTAACAGCCTTGTTTTTCTTGTTCATTAAAAAATAAGACTATAAATTTAAAAAAAAGTTAGGCAATCATTTACCTCAAATTCTTTAATTACTGCTTAATTGTTTCTTGTTTAAAGTGAAGTTAACAGCTCTTTTACCTTTAGTTTAGCAGAGATTGGGAATTTTAGGCTTGAAATCATCCAAATGAGAGAGAAGAATTACTAAACCTGAATTTGCAATGTGTTTGTGTGTTAAATATGTGTGAATGAAACAAAACATGACTCCAGGTACGTCGTGAAAAGGTTGTGTAAGGTTTTATGTTAAACGTGCAGGACCTTTAAAGAAATTCTGGTTAGAACTTTGGAAACTTAGACGGATTATAGCAACCAGAATGTTTTTGCTGCAGAATAAACAGCATGGTTAAAATCTCATAAAAGTCCGTTTAGCATGATATAAGAGCTTTAAGAGCCACAAAAAGAAAAATAAACAGCTGTATTCTAGGCGTTTCTTCATTTCTATCGGGTCTCCCAGAGGCCTCGCTCGCATATTCCCAAACTCCCAGCTTGATAATTGCGATATGATGGCTGCTGTGATTGTAATTCATGTATGAACTGGGGCTTTATGTAAACGCCTGGTTGAATAATTTATCAGAAGACGCCTGTCAGAAGCAACATACATTTATTCTGCATGATTGTTCATTTGTGTAAACTGTGTAATTCTTTCTTGCTTGTGAGATTCTGGCTTGGTAAAAGGTTTTATATTACGCAAAATTGACTCTTGTGAGCTTATCGTTAGTGAGTGAAACAAAACACTACTCCAGGCATAATTTTGACGAGGAAACAACATTATAACGTGGATCAGAAAGTAGTGCAGTATAAATAAAATAAAATAAGTGTGTTTGTGGGTTTGGACGGGGAGGGGGGCTCAGGATTCAGTCATTTAGCTTTGACCCGGAGTAATGGGGACTGACAGTTTTGGCCAGGACAATAATTAAACACAAACTGTCAGATGACGGGATTTAAAATTGGTTTAGACTTACAAGACAAGGACAGAGGTTGTAGCATTTGTAGTAGCACAGAAATATTAGTAGTACAGAAGCAAGAGTAATATAAGACAGAAGTAGTAATAGGACAATGCGATAGTAGTAGTAGTAATAGTAGTACAAGTAATAGTGAGACAGAATTAGTGGTAGAGCAGAAGTAGCAGCAGTACTAGTAGGGCAAAAGTAGTACAGAGAAAGTAGTAGCATAAAAGAAGTAGTGAGACAGAATTAGTAGGACGATAGAAGTAGTAGTACAGAAGTAGTAGTAGTAGTAGTAGTAGTAGTAGTAGTAGTAGTAGTAGTAGTAGTAGTAGTAGTAGTAGTACAGAAGTAGGCAGGGCAACAGTACTAGTACAAAAACAGTAGTAGAAGGACAGATGCAGTAGTAGTAATACAGAAGTAGCAGAATTGGTAGGATAGCAATAGTAATACAAAAATAGTGATAGTGATCAGATGTAGTAGAAGTAGGAGTAATACAGAAGTAGCATTAGTAGTACCGAAATAGTAGAAGGACAAATGCAGTAGTAGTAGTAGTAGTAGTAATAGTAGTAATAGTACAGAAGTATTAGTTATAGGACAGAAATATTAGTAGTATAGTAGTACAAAGGTAGTGGTAGTAGTACAGAAGCAGGAGTAGGACAATAGTAGTAATAGTAGTAGTAGTAGTAGTAGAGTAGTAGTAGTAGTAGTAGAGTAGTAGTAGTAGTAGTAGAGTAGTAGTAGTAGTAGTAGAGTAGTAGTAGTAGTAGTAATACAGAAATAGTAGTAGTAGTGGTAGTAGTAGTAATAGTAGTACAGAAGTAATAGTAGTAAAACAGAAGTAGTAGTAGTAGTACAGAAGTATTAGTAGTAGGACAGAAATATTAGTAGCATAGTAGTACAAAAGTAGTGGTAGTAGTACAGAAGCAGGAGTAGGACTGTAGTAGCAGTAGTAATAATAATACAGAAATAGTAGTAGTAGTAGTAGTAGTAGTAGTAGTAGTAGTAGTAGTAGTAGTAGAGTAGTAGTAGTAGTAGTAGTAGTAATAATACGGAAATAGTAGTAGTAGTAGTAGTAGTAGTAGTAGTAGTAGTAGTAGTAGTAGCAGTAGTAGTAGTCTGTATGTGTATATTATGTGTCTATGATGATCTATTCCATGTTCACATTCAAACTGGGCTAAACACACAATGAACTTTATAATACACAAAACCCCAAAACATTCCCTAAGATTGTGTTTGTCCCAGTGCGTCCGTGAGCCCCGGTGTGACAGTCGGTGGGCGCCCGCCTCCTGCTCCTGCTCGGCTCTCCTGCTCCTCTCCTGCTCCCCTCAGTAGATGTCACTGCAGTACCATCAGCAGCAGCAGCACCGCGGACGGGAGGGGGACAAGACACCTACGGGTGACGATGACGCTGACGACAGGGAGGGAGGGCGGAGAGGGACGGAGGAAGGAGAGAGGAGACGGAGGAGGTGAGGATGATGAGAGAGCCGAAGAGGAGACATGTGAATGAGACGCAAGAGTGACTTTAGTATTTTTTATTTTTTTTAACGCTAACACATCCAACGTGATTTATAGCGCGTGACAGTGAAGGAAAATCAGCCCTGCTTTACAATAATTCCTTAAAGGTCTGAGATTACACCATTTTCTGATGTTATAATTTAGTTTCCTCATCAAAAACATACCTGGAGTTGTGTTTTGTTTCATTCACACGTTTAGACAAACTTCATTGGTCAACAAGGGAAATTAATCGGGCACAGTAGCTCAAAAAAATCACAAAATATGATCATATAATAAGAAAGAGTAAAAAAAGCAAACTTTATTGGTCAAAAAGGGAAATTAATCAGACACAGTAGCTCAAAAAAAATCACAAAATATGATAATACAATAAGAAAGAGTAAAAAAGAAATGGTAATAATACATTCTAAATAAGTAGCAAGAAAGATAGCAAGAGACCCGTATCCATTAATGCATAATTATACTACTAAAAAGGTGCACTGTGTAACTTTTCTGGCCTGTCTCCATGGAGATGTTAATGCTTTGTACGATTTTAAACTAATCTGTCTTGCATATATTCAACTACAAGTGTTATTTAGCGCTAAAAAACACATAGAAACAAAAGAAATGTCCATTCTGCGGAACATTCTTGGCACATCTCCATGGAAACAAGCAGCTGGACAAGTTACACAGTGCAGCTTTAACACAAAAACTCTGCATATTTAGTTAGAGTTCTTGTCTTCTTGTCTGTTCCACCTCCTGATGGCATCTGGAATTGCCCATCTCTCCTAAACTAAAGGTAAAATGCAGCTGTTAACTTAAAAACTACCACTTTGTGACATCACAAGAGGGAACAGAGCATTTTGAGCTTCCGATCTAGAGACAGACTAATAATACAGGATTAGTCAACATGTGTGGATGAAACAAAACGCAATCCCAGGTACATTTTGCATAATATAGGACATTCAAGCTCTTTATTTGCATTATAAATCACTATTCACATTCTCAAGTGCATTATCCACAACATGTGTGGATGAAACAAAACGCAATTCCAGGTAAATTTAGCATAATTTAGGACATTTAAGCTCTTATAAGCAATAGTTGTATGTGTTTATTTGCATTTTAAATCACTATTCACATTATTGAGTGTCTTATCCGTGAGTTTCAGTGTTTTGCAGAGTTGTCATAGCAATTAGCAATTCAAAACTATAAATTATAACTTCTGAATGAGCAAATCCATCCTGTGAAAATGACATTGCATTGCCTTGAAAGCTCCAGACCCCGTACATCTCTATGGAGACACTTTTAGAGTTCATAGTTATTAGTGAACTAAATTTGACACCCAAAATGTTCAGAAAGTGTCCAGGGATGGTTTAGTTAAAAACGGCACTTCCTGGATACTTCCTGTTCCTGAGAAAATTAAAAATGGAGTGATTTCATAGTGTTCAAAAAAGACGATCTTGTAAACAGGATAAAAACAAGCCAGAATAAAATAAAATATGTCAATGTTCCAACATGATTCTAATAAAAACACATACATTTTGAATTATATTAGACTAGACCAGGCTTGATTGAGCTATTATGCTATTTTAAGTATGTTATAATCATCAAAAACATAGCTGGAGTTGTGTTTTGTTTCATTTACACATGTTTCATACAAACCCTGCATATTTAATACCTTGTGATGTCATGCAACTATACAGGAAGTGCTCCACTGTGTTTTTAAATTCCATTCAACTTCACTAGAATCATTTAGATAATTTCAGCCCTAGAAATGTGCCAATGTCTACTGAACAAAAGATAAAAGACAGAGCATTTTAAAGTCGGGAGATGCAGTCAGACTAAAAATGCAGTATTATTCAAACATATGTGAACTTTCTGCTTTTTTTTGGCTTAAATTTCCTATATTAGGCAATAGGACCTTTAAAACTGGACCAGTGTTTCGGTAAATCCTGAAATGACCCCCAGACATACACTGCTGCTGTAACACTTTCCATATGCATTCCACTGCAGCTAAATATAATGACCTTATAGAAACAAACCCCCGGATACAGCGGGAAACAATGAACTGTCACGCTCCCATCTCCCATCAGCCCATAATGAAGAGATAAAGAGTGGTGGAGCCGGGGGAAATGTGAGCCGCGATAGAGGTGTTGTTGACTCGTCTCTGTCAAACTGATAGCAATCTGCCCGCTCTCCTCGGCCCGGCCACTTGTGCTGATTGGGGCCCACTGTAATTACTCGATTTAATACGGGAAATGAGAAATATCACAATAACTAGGCTCATCTAGATACGTTTAAGGTAATACTGGATGCCATCAGTCACTGTTCCAGTTAGAAAGGAAACGGGACCATTGTGATATCCTCAGTAAACACAAAATGCTCAGTCTTGACAATTTACGACTATACGTACATCTACAAAACCTTTTCAGAATGATTAATAATGCTGCACCACCTCCATGATTCAATATAAACTTGATCATTGTGGATCTTTGATTAGATAAAAACAGGATAGAAAATTCAGAATTTTTAAAATAGGCTTCAGAAAAAGACAACAAAAAACTGCTGTTGTTTCCTTAGGCAAGACACTTCACCCACTTTCCCGAGTATGAAATCACATCAAGTAGCACATCGCAACAGGTTTGTGAAGTTGTAGTTTGTTTAGTATCATGATTTGGTATATTTTTGAACTGTAAGGAGGACATGTTTTTGATGAGGGAAAAGTTATATCATGATAGGAAGATCCAAGGCCCTGTCTCCATGGCGACAGGCCCCCCATTAGAAAGGTTACATAGTGTACTTATATTAAATATGGTCAATACCTAATTTTTCCTTTATGATGTACCAGCTTTATTCCTCTCATCTGCCTCTTTCCTGTCTTAGCCTTCACATGCTTATCCACATCCCTGTTAGCGAACACACTGCTTCCTTAATGTGTGAAGACTCATGGCACTGGTTCAGTCGACATGATTTATTTAGTGGTAGATGAAGAGGAAAATATTTACTCAGAAATACCTGGCTGCTGTGAGGAGCTCCGGGCCAAAAAGAAATGGACGTATTGGAAAGTTGGCAGGACAACAACAAACGGAATCTGCGGCGCGTGCATCATTCTGTTCAGACGTGCAGGACGCCTGCAAACACAATGCAATCTCCCAAAATATCTAGCAGGATTTAGACGGTTTTCAGAGCTGCAGCTCAAATATCCTGCTTATTTAAAGAGGACATATTGTGCTTGTGTCTGCCATAGAGTTATAATCTATGACACCCATGGATGTTATAATTTGAAATATTCATACAAAACAAGGCGTGTGCATTACAAAAGTACAGTGCCCAGTGGGAGCTGACATCACCATAAACATCGTCAACAAAGAGTCAGCAAAGCGGTCGCCACCTCTCAGGATAACGGCACATCATGTTAGTGAGCAGTATATTTTTTTTCATTTGTGCCACACTGACTATGCGATGCTGCAAATACCAAGGAAAAACTCATTCTCTTCAGTGAAGAAGTGAAGAATCATGCAAACTAGGAACCCAAAACATGCACAGTAAGTAAATCCTCAGCTAATGTGATCCTGACCAAGCCTAACTCAAGATCTGGAGATGGGTCGTGAGCACAACAGCGCCCACTGCTCCTGACAGGCTGCCCCGCAGGGTGAAGGATGGGTCAAATGCAGATGACAAATGTCCCTACGGGGACAAAAAGTGTCCCTGTACCTTTGTTGTTGTGCAGAAAGAGCTCCTGATGCTCCATCACAGTGCTGCCGGGCAAGGTTACAGCACTTTTGCACTTCAACAAGAAAAATAATATAAAATAACCCAGTATAGTTTGTCAATGCCCATTTTACATTGCATTATATGCTTCATTAAGAATATGTTTGGGGAAATGGCAACCATAATAGAATTTTAGAGGCTTTTTGTGGTTTAGTAGAGAAAATCTATGCCAAATGTCAACAGAAATCTTCTTTAAATATTTGCTCTACTAGTAATACTGACAACTATAATTCTTCAAACAATTCTACAAAAACACTGCGATTGTATGTATTTACACCGCACTTTTACATTTGTCTTTTTCTGGTTTAGACACCATTTGTTATTACTCTCTAATTATTGTAAGAAACGTTGGTCCTTGTGCATATACTTGCAATTATTCACAGATTTTACCCACCCAAGTATAACTTATCGACACAAAGGAAAGCAGCTTTCATTCTTCCATCGCCAATACTCAACTTCAAGCAAGTCATCTAGACTGACAAAACAGTGCAGGAAACTCATGCATGTCAAAATGTGCCAAGAATCACACATAAATAAGTGAAACTGCGTTGGATGTGTGAAGTTGTCTCTAACGCTGTCAAAGATGGCACCAGTTTGATTCTTCTAGCTCCTTTTTTCATGCATTGTCCTGACTGAGAAGCTCTTCAATACTAATGATGTATATAGTAGGTTTTGCAGTCAGTACGCACACACACAAAAACAAATAAATTAAAAATGGTGTGACAGGTTTTGGGGTTCAGGATGATTTGACTTTGGCTGTTTGGTGCAGTGGGACTTCTCTGTGTATTTGATGTAAACACAGTGAGGGGCAGTGTGGGCCTGGTGTGTCAGGGTATCACAGCTCTGCAGCAGACAGCCGAGTGGAGAGGAGCATTAAGCGCCCTCTTTCCTCTGCTAATGAGGGATTAGACAGTGTTTAAGAGCATAAGAGAGGCCGTAAAAACAAATGAGCCTGCTAAAAAACTCTATTGGGAGCAGAAACAAATGTCTTCTGATTAGCTTCATTTTGTTTCATTTGGTTGGATGCTGTCCATTGTCTTTTACATTGGACCGGTTGCAATAAAAGGAGGATGGAGTGGTGATAATGATCGCTTTTGGGGAAGGGATTTGGAAGAGGTCATAGGTTTGATTCCCAGATGGAGCAGGCAAAAAGCAAAGCCTAAATGACCAAAAGCTAAAAAATGAACTTGTTATAATGTTGTTTACTCATCACAAACAGACCTGGAGTTGTGTTTTGTTTCATTCACACGTCTTCAACACTCAAATCCTGCATATTTAGGCTGAGTTCCCACCTTGTAATGCCACGTGGTACTACAGGAAGTGCTCCACTGTGTTTTTAGACTCCATACACCTTCATAAGAATCATTTGAATGATTTCAGCCCTGGAATTGGCAATTTCTACTCAACTAAAGGTGTAATGTTGCTTTTAATTTGAAAACTACCACTACATAAGAGAACATTTTGACCTTTGGAGATGTAGACAGACTAATAATGCAGGATTTCTCAAACATGTGTGAATCAAACAAAACACTATTCTAACATGGCTCACAGGAATCCATGTTGTGCAATATAAAACCTTTAAAATGATATAAAAAGTAAATTAAATTGTCACTCTTAACTGCAAAGTCATTAGAGTAAAGCAAATGATAAGCTTTTTACGGCATCAAAGATTGATTTTACAACAATGACAATTTAGGAAAGAAGATACCAGGCTGTGTGTAGTTTTGACACCTGCTTCTTCTTCTAACCAGTGAGAATGTAGACAGGCTAGTGCAGCAGGCTAGCTCTGACATCTCTAATATCTCCAAGTGTAAATCTAGAGTTAGACTGACTTGATATTTGTTTATTTGTTGCTGCCATAACTTTTTCATGATCTTATGGCATTGAAAAGAAGCAAGACGAGCAAAGACCTCCACCTGATGACATCACGCAGTGGGGCAAAGTGTTTAGATCAAAAGAGACGACAGATTGAAATTGTTGGAGTACTCAAAGTATTTTACAAATATTTGATATCAGTATTATTAATATTATATAATTAATACTTGTATAGAAATATTTCACCAGAGTTTTGTTGTGTTTCGGTCACATGTTTAACACACAAAGTCCTGCTCTCAAACAGAAAACACTTCCACCTTGTGATGTCACGTGGTAATCCAGGAAGTGCTCCACTATGTTTTTAAACTTCATACACGGTCACTAAAATCAGTTCAATAATTTCAGCCCTGGAATAGCCAATATCTACTACACAAAAGGCAAAATGTAACTGTTAACTTGAAAACTACTGTTTCATGACATCACAAGGTGGAACAGAGCGTTTTTGGAGATGTAGACAAACAAAAGGATGAGTCACACATGTGTGAATAAAACAACACAATGTTTTGATGAGGTAACCACATTTTAACACGACTAAAAGCTCACAAGAGTCATTTTGGCCTAAAATAGGACCTTTAAAGTGCTCCTTGTTTTTATTACCAAACTCCCAGATCTGCCTCTGCTAACACAGCACCCAACACCCAAACGCCTCTTCTCCCTTCACCTCCGCACTCATAATCTGACACCTTTACCTGGAGGAAATGTGCTCCTAGTTTAGCAGCACATACATAAATAGAGATATGATTGGGAGCAGGTAGAGAACAGAAGAAGGGCCGATGTGACAGGAGCAGGGAGAAAGAGACAAAGAGGAGCATGAACACATGATGAATGCGTCGCTGTCAGAGCAGAGCGCAGGGAGAGGCAGGCCAGGTGCTGCAGGAGGAGCCCACAGCCCAAAGCTTTGTATGGGAGAGTGTGTGAAAGGGCCAGAGGAGAGGGACCATGAAAGGGCTTGAGGGAAAACTTGTGTGAGGGGGAGAGGAGAAGAAAGACAGAAGGTCTGAAGGGGTTCAGAGAGGCAGTGGGAGCTGCTGCAGGCACTCACAGATGTAGGGATAAAGGAAAGGTGAATGTTTTTTGTGAAGATGAGAAGGTGGACAGTTTTTGTTTTTTTGTTTTTTTAAGATTTTTGCCCACTCCACTTTTTTGGTGTGATTTTGCAGTGTGGCTGGCACCAGACTGACATGTGTATAGCACTGGAATGACTTCTACACATTTATTAGACTGGAAGGTTGATTGATTGAAGTGTCTCAGCTATGGAATAAGCTGAAAAATCAAACTTGTGCTGTAGGGCATCTGTGGCTGGTTTTGGTTTTCAGTGGAGCTTCCACACAGACCCCAGTCGCACAAGCAGGAACCTACCAAGATTCTTGAAAATTTGTGAACTCACAAACATTGCAAGAAGTCATGTGTGCTTGGTGTGGAAGGCTCATAATTTTTTCTTATTGAAGTCATTGAGTCATTTTCTTGTTTGTCATTTATCACATAATGTGCTAATAATGACATTAAACCAGCTATAACTTTATCTATATTATAGGCCTTTAGTCATAGTTTAGTAATAGTAATAGTAATAGTTATGCTTTTAATCATTAATCAGTATGAAAGTTGTGTGTGCGTGAACGATGGTGCTGATCGGAGGGGCCGATGGCGCAGATTGGCAGCCTTGCTTCTGTCAGTCTGCCCCAGGGCAGCTTATCACTACTGATACCAC
>KN493572.1:0-10283 GCA_000787155.1 Scartelaos histophorus | reverse complement strand
TGAGGGGGGGAAAAATATGAAAAATATGCAACATGCAAAATATTGTATCCCTCAATGTTCCAGCAGCTGGAGTCCACAGACATAAGATATTATATAAATTAGCTTAGTTTTCCAAATTCCACTATTCAAAGGTGCACTACAGAACTTTTAGCAGGGGCCACCACAGAGCTGTTGACTGGAATGTTGCACAATATGGCATTAAAGCAATGTACTGTATTTCCATGGAGCCTTAGAAGGTTGTGTGTGTGGAGAGGCAAGCCACTTTCAACAAGAATGCATGTTATTTACACATTTTTAACTATAAAAACATGCAGTTGAATACATGTTTTAACATGTGTCAAATGGCGTACTGTGGAACATTCCAAACCAAGCAATGAAATCTCCACAGAGACAAGCACGTGGCCGAAAGTCATACTCACACATTATCGACTCAGAATCTAATATTTTCATGAATATAAAATAGCTGTCCCCAGATGACTTCATTACACCACGTCACCCAACTATGTACACACTTCACTTTAATTTGTTCTATACCGTTAAACATTGACAACAGCAGACACATTGTCACTGTGATATTGGACCATAATTCACTTATTCCCAGCAGGAAGTTAATTTCGCAACCTGACACGCTCCCATCAGGCATCAGTGTCTTAGCATGGGTGTGTTAGAGGGCTCCACACTGCATTCTATTACTGAAGTTATTGTTCTGTTCAACCTTCGACCTCATTTTGTTTTATTACCCGTTCAATCAAGGCCCACTCTCACTTGTGTCACCGTGTCCCATTGTGTGGAAATCCATGCATTGTAACATACAGTATTATGGCGATCATTTGTGCAAAGGGAGGAGCGCTTGTGATTTTTTTCGTCTCTGCTTTTTGTCTTGACAGCTGATGGATTCCGTGCTATAAATTCCTCCAATATCTACAAAGATACGTCGTTGAAAGAAAACAATTGCTTGGAAGGGCCCCATTCTCCTCTCACAGTCGCTCCAAATGTTTACAGTGATGGCAGTGGATAAATCACGCTTACAGCCAATAACCTGGAAGCTACTGCGAATCCTTCACAAAGTACTGTTACATTTATCTACTTTAAAATAATACCACATTCAGAGGTAAAAACTGGCTTCTAACCAAAAGAGGGCTATATTAAAAAGTATAACAAATCTGAGCTCTGTAAAGGATTACATTTGAATTACGCTATTAAAATCAATGTGTTGAGACAAAATGGGAATAAAATGAATTTTAATTCTAAAAATGAGCTTAAACTAAAAAATGAGCTTAAAATATTAGCCAAAATAATTGTTATATTACGCAGTCTTTACTCTCATGAATTTTAAGTCATGTTCTAATGTTGTTACCTTCTCTAAAACATATCTGGAGTTGTGTTTTGCTTCATTGATACATATTTGGCTAAACTTTTATTATTACTGTATTTTTTGGGCTATAAAGCTCACTGGATTATAAGGCACAGTATCAAATAATATGTCAGTTGTGTCATTGTCCACACATAAGGCACATCAGATTATAAGGCGTGTTGGATAAATTTAACTTTATTCAGGTCATTTACAATAACTCTCAGTTGTAGCTAACACAAAAATACAAGTTTAACAGTTGGTGATTTGGGCATCAAACATGCCCGGATCCCTCTCAACATTGTTCAGTTTGAACACAAAAATACAAAAGCTGAAATCTGCATGGTGCATGTCTCTTAACAGGTGCATTTTGGGTCCTTGTACAGCACACGGCAGAACTACCGGTATGTTGCACAGTCGCCCTATATGTGGCCAACATATTACTCCTCCTGACTCGCCCACTAATACCTTATTAGACTAATGTGGACAACATCAAATCGGTTGGAGGTTAAACACAACCAAAGGTCACACATAAGGCCACTGGATTATAAGGCCACTGTGGATTTTTGAGAAACTGTCATCATTTTAGATGCACCTTATAGTCCAAAAAATATGGTAGTCTGTCTATTTCCAAAGCTGAAAATGCTCTGTTCCACCTCGTGATGTCATGTATTGGGAGTTCTCATGTTAAGTGCCCCTTTTACCTTTAGTCCGCTAGAGATGAGCAATTTCATGACTGAAATTATCCAAGGTGGCGTTTATAAACACACTGAAGCACTTCCTGTATTACCACATGACATCACAAGGTGGAACAGTGTTTTCTGTTCTGTTCCGAAAACAAAAACCTGCAGCTATGTTTGTGACGGGGAAACATTATAACATAGAGCAGAAAATAGAGCAACGTGGGCCCATTATCAAGCTTGATAAAGATATGTAAATATTCAGATATTGAAACACGAGATGTGAAAGTATTTTTTTAAGGTTCATTGTGTTAGGTTAGAGCAGCATTACAATTTTAATGATCTGCAAATAAAAGTTGGCATTTTGACAGTTTAGTCCACTAATTAACAAAATGTTGTCATGTTTCTCAAGTCTCTACAATGTTGCTAATTAATGCCTTTACTTATGGCATTAATTATATGCATATGTCCCCGATATATGCTCCAATAGACAATTATTTAAAAAAAAAATCTGTTTAAAGAAGGTGTACCCTATTTTTCTCCTCATAAACTAAAAATTGTTTTGTCCCAGTGCAAATATATTATTTGTAAGCATCAAAATAAGACTGTGCTGTCTCCATCTAATTATAAGCGTTTTTATGTTTGCTGTTGTTTTCCTGTGACAACAAAACTGGTTTGGCCTCTGAAAGTTCCAAAAAAGCACTTGTAAACTCATTGTGCTGAATAATTAGGATAAAATTAGGAAAGTGAGGAATAACTTTGGAGTAGTGCAAACTGAAAAATAAATTAGTTCCGTTTTTTCACATTTTTAAGAGTAAAAACCAGGTGCATTGCCTTTAACTGTTGATTAGAATCATATTTTAAACATTTATTTAGCTGTACAGACTTAGCATCTCATTTACAGGTGAGTACGGCCTTGGTATTGATGATTTTTTAGTGATGGTTAAGGGTGCAACTCCCTCTGGATTCAAAATGAAAGGTGCACTGCGTAATGTTTCTGGAGGAGGGTCTCCATGGTGAAGTCATTGTTTTGCTTAAGATGTTCCACACTATGGCATTAAACACATCTTGTATCTATTCATTTACAGGTGTTTTTATCTCTCCAAACTACAATAAAAACATTCACTTCGCCACAGATCTTGGTCTAGTGATGTGGCCTCCATGGAGACAGTTAAATGAAATATCATACTGTAACATTTCAGGAAAAAACTACATGGAGTCAAGCAGGTGGTGCAAAAGTTACACAGCACATCTTTAATTGAGACCCTCTTGCCGTGAGGCTGAAGCACCGACTGCACACCGAAATGCCAGTGTAAAAATGGCCTCTCACGACCTGCTTTGCTCACTGAAATCAAGTCTCGCAACAGCCACCACTGAACAGAATATTATTGTCCTGGTACCAATTGTTGCCTTGGAACATTCATTTTCTATGAACAGAAAACTCTAGTAGAAATAGATTTGTAACAGTCCTTATTACTCCTCGCTTCAAAACAAAATACGCTTTGTGATGTTGGAGAAGAAGAAAAGAAGACTGCGACTACTACTCAGAAAATCCACAGCGACTTTAATCACTGTGTAATGTATCTAACACCATATTGCTCCTCTTAATGCTCAAATATTACACAAAGTGACTCTTGTGAGCTTTTAGCCATGTTACAATGTTGTTGCTTCATCCAAAACATACCTGGACTTGTGTTTTTTCATTCATATGTTTCAGTAATCCTGCATTATTTAGACTGTCACACACTGCAGGATTTTTCAGACTTAAATGCTTTTTAAACATGCGACAAAAAGAGCACACAACGACATGAGGAGAACCTTATGAGACTTAAAATCTCCAGAAGCAAAGAAACATAGTTGTGAGTGCGATTGCGTCAGCTGTTTCCTGACAGTAAAACTCGCTTTGAGACTCTTAAGTGTTCCAAAGATCAGCACTCTGCACTTCTAGTTTAAATATAAGTCAAAACTGTGTTGTTATTATTTGTGAAATGTGGTGCAATACTTCAGATACATGATTTTTAAAGCATAAAACATTGGTGACAAAGTGCACAGGAACTAGAGTCAATATCACTAATCTGCAGCTTCACTTTTGTCTGCGAGCTGTGTGGGTGTAAACATACACACGTGAGGATCGACTTTCACCTTTTTACTTTCAAAAACATCTCAGACTGGATTAACAGCGCTGTTTAGAGGACTGGATGTCAGGATTTGTGGAGGAGAATTTCTATGGACAATGTGGATGACACTGTAATGGAGCAGTCCTGTCGGGCGTGAGCGAGGCCAGGGCCAGTAGATACACACACGCACACGCACACACACACACACACACACCGGTGTTGCACTTACCTGCCGTTTACCGCTGTTTCAAGAAGGTATGTACACACCTCCATCGCAGCAGTCAGTGCACACTGGATTGCTGCGCAGGATTCCCTCCACCAGAGCCGTTGTTTCGGCTCCAAACTTTTCTTCATGCCCCCGGCTCCTCAGTGTGTGCGTCCACAGGCCTCCCCGAGTCCCACCAACTTCTGCATTATGTTACGTCACGTAGATCGCGCAGGTGTGATGTCAGGAAAAACGTCACGTGGTTTTGCTTTGTATTATTATTATAATTATTAAAAGGGAAACATATTTTTCTATTTGTAGAGTTAAATTGTTTGTTAATTGATTGTTAATTGGGGAGGAGCCTCATACTTTAAGAGGGCTCCTTTGTGCACAGAGGCAGTGTGTGTTGAGGAGGAGACCTGGGCACCGCAGGCACCAGCTCAGGAGATATTAAGAGACGACCACAATCTGTAAATGTACCTATTTTTCAGATTTTTCACTGTTTTTGTACCCTCCTGTAAATAAATCACAAATGATTAATTATATATACTCTGTGTCCGCCCCTGATGCTCTGTTTTATTGGCTGTTATTGTAGCATTGCTGATGTTTGGTGGTTCTGATCTGACACGAGGAGCACAGCAGCTTCTGAATCACACAAGATGATAAAAAGTCAGGTCACGCCTCCTCGAACTCGGGAAGAAGAAATTGGGCAAATTCTCCTGTAGTGTGTAGCGGCCTTAAGTCTGTCTCCAAAGCTCAGTGCTCTGTTCCACTTTGTGATGAAGTTCACATCCACCTTTTAGCTTTAGCTCAGCAGAGGCTGGCACTTTCAGAGCTGAAATTAAATTATCCAAATGATTCTAGTGAAACTGACTGAAGCTTCAAAACATGAGAAGAACTCAGCCTAAATATGCAAGGTTTGTGTGTTCAACGTGTGAATGAAACAAAACACAACTCAGATATGTTTGTGATGAGGAAACAACATTATAACAGAAATTAAAAAAAAATAAATAAAACAGAATATGAAACCTTAAAAAAGTCTTCATACTAAACGTCATTCTCAGACCTCAAATAAAAGCATTTCAGTTCAATCACGAGCTCATCTATTGGCCTTATAAAGATTTATTGTTGTGTATGAAGACTGAAGACCAAATTCAGCTTCCTGCGCTGTGGTTCTATAAAATCACATACCGCAAATCATAGTGGCTTTTTAATTGGTCAGTAATCGCCAGAAGAGATTTGTGTCGTAGTTAAAATGTACAGTTCCCCAGAGAGCTTTTAAGGTGGGCTGTATGGATGGAAAATATGAAACAGGATTCACTTTTACAGGCCGATCTGTAAATGTATTTTATTACTATACATTCTGCTTTAGCTCTTATGCTAATCTCACCGCTACCATGTTACAAATGGTTTCACCAGCGTAGAAACCTGTATTTAAAAGTGCACTGCGTGACTTTTCTGATGGAAGGTTGTCTCCTCGTTTCCATGGCGATGCTACTGGTGAAATGTCCCAAAGTATGACATTAAATCAAGCAGGTGATGCTACTGGAGCGAGTTAAAGGTCAGATCTGTGGAGTGGTGACCCTGTTCTCAGTAAGAATGGATGTTTTACAAGACAATAAAATCTGTAATTGAATAAATGCAAATCATAGAAGTTTTAAAATTAAAAATATTGTGATTACTGTGCAATTTTTTGGAGGGTCTGTTACGTTATCTTGTATCCATGGAGATTTTATTGTCTAGAATGTTCCACAGTATAGATTAAACTCAACTATCATAAGGGAGACAAACAAGTTACAGCTCTACAGTACATTACAGTTCAGATCTGTGGAGAGTCGCCCCTGTTCAAAAATGGAATTATTGTATCTTTAAGCAATCAAAACAATGAATAAAATGGATATGTTTAATGCCATACTATGGAACATTCCAGGCAAAGCAATAACATCTCCATGAGACAAGTGAATGAAATGGTGACTGACCTCTGAACTCACGAAACTGTATAACATTAAATAATACATGAAATATAAATAAAAAAAAGTCAATTTAAGTTCTTCAGTGCATAAAAATGTTTGTGGAGGCTAAGTAATTAAAGGGCCCATACATTATTATACTATTTTCTGTTATAATATTTCCTCATCACAAACATATCTGGCACTGTGCAAAACTTTCGGGGGTAGGAGTGCTACTTGGATGTGTAAAGATGGTGCAAAATTGTCCTTTTGGTGCTCTTCAGTGTAGGGACCAGTCTCAGATACAAAGTTGAAAAAGCTGAGGCACTCAAAAAGTACAAAATAAGCACAAAAAAGCCTTTAATACCACTTGGCAGATGAAGTTAAAATCACAGCCTTCGCTTTGACCCTTTGGCCTTCATCAGGGCAAACTGATACTTTTAACTGTGTTTTGTATCATTCACTCAGAAAGTGCTCCACTTGTGTTTCTAAATTTCATAAACTTTTATTAGAATCATATTGATGTTTCATCTCTAGAATTGTCCATCAATATTGAACAAAAGGTAAAAGGTAGATGCTATATTGGAAACCACCACTTCATGACATCACAAGCTGAAACAGAGCAGTGTGAGTGTTGGAGATATGGGCAGTGCACTAAGGCAGGATTACTCAAACATGTGTGAATTGAAACAAAGGAGGTATTAACATTTTAACAAGTTTTAAAGCTCACAAAAGTCAATTTTGCCCTATGGTTTTTCAACACTACAAAGAGAATGTACCAGCCAGGTCCATTGTTCTTTCTGTTCACATTTTAAAAAGAGAAGTGTGTAACTTTTCTGTTGTAGTATCCGTTAAATACTTTTCTCTGTGAAGGTGCTTGTGCTTTGTCTGGAATGTTTCACAGTATGGCATTAAACCTTTCAATCTTCAGAGAGAGGCAACCGCGCTCACAGTCAGAATAACTTTTCCTAGGTGTTTTTGAGCTGTAAAACCATCTGTGACTTAACAAATGTAACGCAGAGCTGTGTAATGTCACACTGTGGAACATTCCAGGCAGAACAATGGCACCTCCATAGAAACAAGCAGCTAACAGACCAAAGAAAAAAGATTACATAGTGTTTTGTCTCTATGTGATAATAACAAACATGTGCAAGTAAATAGAACCTGCACCACCACCATTTTGTACAATGTGACTTTGGCTAAACAGAACAGGAGTTAACCACAGCGAGCCCCGTTTTCCCGAGTGCCGAGTTACACGTGACAATTACCAAGGTTTAGTGTGTTCCCAGTTCGCTGCTAAAATCCATTTTATTAGTCCCAGTGGAGGGATCACAAAAGTACCCCAGACCACGCTAAGAATAAATGTGCTTTCAGAAATAAAACTCTCTCCCAGGTCATGTCATTGATTTAAAAACACAAAAACAACAAAAAATCTGTCATCTTTATTCATGCATTCACAATTTAAGTCAGAACTAGTCTATTTTAAACAGTTTGCAATGGTCCAAAATGAGTCTTTACTTAATTTATGTATTCTGAGCATCCTAATTACTCACCATGATGAGTTTATAAGCTTTTCAAACTTCCGGAGATCAGTGCGAAGTTTTGCCGTGCATGCTAACCTGCACTTCCTGTATATAGGGCATTAAAGGTGCATTATGTAACTTTTTGGTTGGAGGTCCGTCACCTGCTTGTTTTCTTTGCCTTGAATGTTCCACAGTCGGACTTAAACAGCTCTACTTGACGTTTATTCAATTCCAAGTGGTTTTATAGCTCAAAAATACCTAAAAAAAACCCCATTCAGACTGTGAGTGGGGTCGCCTCTCCGCAGATCTGACCTGTAACTTGGTTTGGTTTTATCTCCATGATGACAGAAAGATTTAAAACCATACTGTGAAACATTTACGTCATTTGTTCTACCTCATAAATATTCAATTACAGGTGATTTTATGGCTTAAAACCTTGGGGGAAAAAAAGGAATTCTTGTTGTAAGCGGGGGTCACCTATCCACAGATCTGACCTGTAACCTGACCTGGTGTCCCCATGGAGATTAGTAAGTGAAACACCAGACTGTGGAACATTCTAGGCAAAGAAATAACTTCTCCATGGAAACAAGCAGATGACGGACGCTCCACTGGAAAAGTTCTGTATTGCACCTTTAAGAACTTTGGAGCAGTGTAAAGTTAATTAGAATTAGACACAGAATATTTCACTGGGTTGATGAGAAATACAATAATAATAATAGTTTGAAAGAAGTTTTTTTTTTTTTTTTTAACCCCTCTATGGCAACTAATTGAAATGAAAAATATTAAATTAAATTGAAATTCTGAAATTATTTAAACCCAAAAAACAATCTATTTGTCAAGTACATTAAAAGTACAGTATGTAACTTTTCTGGCGTAGGGTTCGCTGCACTGTTAACCCAAACGCTCAAATTAATAAAAAATAATGATTTCCATTTAATTTAAAAAATGTTAGGTGCTCTGCTTAATTATAATTTAAAATGTTTACATGCATCTACCAGATTTTCTAGGCATTAAATTAATTATTTTAATTATTTTTAGCCTAAATGTTTTAATTAAGTGTTACTATTTTTTATTTAATTTGTATTATTTTTATTTTTATTTTTGTATTTGTTTACTAATTATCTTGTGAAATTATTCAAATTAAGTGTTACTATTTTTTTTTTAATTTGTATTTTTTTTTTAATTTTTTTTTATTTGTTTACTAATTATTTTGTGAAATTATTCTTATTTTTAATGAACTACTAAATGCAATTAAAAATGTTGTGTGACACTTATATATTTATATTTTTCAATTTACAAAAATTAAAAAATTGAGACTATAAACATAAAAAAAAAAAAAAAAAGTTAGACAACTGTTTAGCTAATTTTTTTTAAATTACTGCTTGATTGTTCGGGTTTGCAGTGTGCTTACTTGCCTCCATGGAGATATTTGGAGATTTGCTTTTATTATTCCACAGTATGGAAATGAACTTGGAGACAGGTTAATGGTCAGATCCATGGAAAAGCAAATTTGCACATGGTAAGAATCTACATTTTTGAAAACTTTTTTATAAAATACTAGTAATAGAACAAATGCAAGGGAGATATGTTTAATGGCCTTACTGTGGAACATTTCAGATAAAGAAATTACTGTCAGAACTCCTGAAATAATGCTAAATATTCAAAATTGTGAGTAATTTGAGCAGATCTCAGTCGTCATTTTCTGCGTTGTACATGGCAGCTGATTAAATCCGACAAGCTGCCCATACTCAAGTCTTCACTGGTCATAAAAAGCCAATTCCTCAACAATTAAAAGAAGCTCTGGGGTTTTAACAGCGGCACACACACCACACTCATAGCTCGTGTGGTTTACGGGATTAAAACCTGTGCAGACCAATAAAATAAAAAAGCACAAGGTGACGCTGGAGACTTCAAGGAGGATCTTTAAATGTGTCTCAACAAGCAACATGTGCTGAGGAATAGAGGAGGTCCAGGATGAAAACCAAACCACTGTGTGATTAACAATTGATCCTGCTTTATATTCTTTAACTATGTAGACCAATTCAGGATTTGTGTACTTTAAAAAAACTCATATCACACTTTTGATTTGCTCACGATTCATGATAGCATCTTTCATTGCTTTTAAAGGTTCCATGTTCCATGTTCCATGTTAAGCAAAATGGACTCTTGTGAGATTTAGGCCATGTTATAATGACTTACCTAGAGCTGAGTTTTTTTGAAGGACATGTGGAGTAAATTATATAATTGTCGAGTTTGTAAAGCACAATATAAATGTAAAGCATTAAATGGATATGAATTTTGAATGACGATTTTGATATTTTTGTGCTATAAAACCACCTGTAATTGAAAATGTACCGTAGAGCTGTGTAATGTCATTTCAGGCAGAGCAGTGACAAGTGACATATCCAAAGAAATATCCTTATCCATACCCAAACAAGCAGGTGATGAACCCCCAACC
>KN493571.1:31218-59954 GCA_000787155.1 Scartelaos histophorus | reverse complement strand
GGATGGATGGATGGATGGATGGATTATCCAGTTCCCAATGTTGGGCTCACCTTTTTTATTTACTTTACTTAATAATTATGTTGTAATTGTAGAACTACTGTGGCATCAACACATTTACTGTACATACAATTAATTTCAGACAGGTCATTTGAAGTTCAAAGTTAAACCAACAACTCCTCGATATAAAAATTGTCACATATTTGACCACTGGATCATCACTGGTTTAAAGCTTTAGAGATTTCTGCCAGTGCTGAAGGTTCTCAAATGTGATTAGGTACTGTGTTCCATGTTTCTCCTGCTCGATAAGCAAAATAAAAGAAAAAAAACTTTTCCTAAAAAGCACAGAGTCTCCAGAACCTGCTCTTGTTCAATTTGAGTTTCATTTCGCAAACTCCATAGAGAAGGCGGAGCAAGATTATTTAAAACTTTACCAAAATTATATCAGCATATTTGATTGTGTTGCCAATTAAGAAATGTGTAAGGGTAGTTTTGTTTGTCAGGGTCTAACTAATTTAGGTGGGATAAAATAATTGAATTTAAATACATAATTGCAGAGTTTGTTGTTAAATTATTGCATTTGTTTTCTTTTTCTTTCATGACAAAAAAATATTTTTTTTCACTGTTCATTTGACATATTTTTTAAACCATAGTTGTGGGTCCAATGTAACACCAGATATTACTACCTCTTGCAACTGATAAGTCCTGTGCATACAAAACATTGTCAGCATACATCAAGTTGTTAATGTACAAGCTGAACAGCAATGGTCCCAGTACTGAGCCTTGAGGAACTTTCACATTATGCACACAGACACATTGCCAGGTAAAATTATAGCCAGACAAAATTATAGCCAGTTTAAGTGTATTTTGATAATAGATTGAACTGAGTGAGCTTTTGTAATAGAGTGTGATGGTTAACAGTGTCTTACCTCCATATTTTTATTGACATCCAAACATAATAACATAGTGGAAAAATCATCTTTTTACATCATTTTCAGCATGTGTGCACAATTTTGTGGCAATTTTGCCTTGCGGGATCTTGTCCCATCCCTATTCAACAGCAATGTTTCATCTTACACAAATACTAAATTTAGTATTTTGGCATTCCTAGATATTCTGAGGGTAGTGACAGACATCCTCGTAATATGCACAAATGCAGGTAAAATCCTCCAGCTGAGGTAGTTCTGAACAAAGCACACAACAACACGATGTCACTGGTCAGTCAAACACACAAATGCTCAGTACTGTTTTTGCTGTAGTCATGGTAACTAGAGCCCGGGTGGACTTCCTTAATCCTGTTGACTTTATGAGCACAGACAAGCCTAATCACTGATCCCAGAGCGTCACCCAGTTACAAACAGTCATATGTAAAAACGTGAGGGAAACATTACACAGCTCCTGCTATTGTTTAGCTTGTCCAGGCAAAATACAGAGACCCAAGGCAAGTAAAAGCCGACACAGGGCGGGAGAGGATGGAGAGTATGAGTGCAAAGATAAGAGATTATGTCAGAGGGAGAAGCTGAATCATGTTTTATAAAAGAATCACGACTGGTGGATTTTGACTGTGAGGATGTGAATCTGGTTGTCAAAACATTAGATTACACCAAGTGAACAGAAAACTAAGAAGCAAATGATTTATAAAACCATAGGGAGCACAGACTGGTCCAAGGCACATAGCCAGAACTCCCAACAGAAAAGACATAGGAGAGACTTTGACTCAGTTCAGCTGTAAATGCTGTAAACGTAAGTTTTAATTTATATAGCGCTTTTCACAGGCAGGTCACAAAGAGGCTTTACAGATCATTATTCATTCATACCTGGTGGTGATAAGCCACTAGTGTAGGCACAGCTGCCCTGGGGCAGACTGAGGGAAGCACAGCCTCCAGGTGGAGGCATCGGTGCCATCGGCCCCTCCAACCACCACCATCACACACACACACACACACACACACACACACACACACACACACACACACACACCTACTGTATACCACTGCAAGCCTTTTGACCTGCTTAATAATAGTTTCAGACGCACACACACACACACACACGCACACACACACACACACTAACACACATATAGTAACTAACTGGAAAAATACTATACTGCCATACAGGATTTAAAACTAATCTCTGCTGCATTGTCCATGTAACACCATAATCTAATATTATCGGAACAAGTCTAATAAACCCTGAGATTTGCGAATCCATTTCGTAATGTGGAAACCATGATTAATCCCACCCTCAGTGTAAAAACATTACATTAAGGCTTTCACTCTTCCTGTTGCTTCACTTTTGTGTTGAGTCTGTCCTGATCTCCTGTCTGGGGCACCCCCCTCCCCAATGACTCAGGTGTGTCTCAAATACTGAAAATTCTTTCATCAAAAGATGTATGAAGTCAGTGGACTTCTCTCGCCCCTGCACTGAGAGCTGAAGGGGGCCTTTGTCAGAGGGACCAAGCCTATAAGATCTGACCACAGAGTGGTGATTAACTGCAACTAATGGCAGGAAGTCCCAACATGGGCATCTGACAGGACAGTTGCTGCAGCAAGTAATTTCCCCCGTTAAATTGCACAAACACATTTCAAGTTTTGTATGAATTATATGATTAGTAATCTAGTGTCCATGATAGTGAGTGATGAGGAGTACATGTCAATATATGGACATGAATAAATGTACTTTACATTATTCACAAACTGCATAGTCATGTATGCTATTCTTCTAAACATTTTACACCACCATATTTAGCAATTACAGTACCAGATTTAAACTATCAGGTCAATATTAGGGATGATACCATCTAAAATGATACCAAAGCAGGTCTACAATGAGACTAAACCTCTAGTAGTTCCAAATAAATAATAACCAAATGAGGACAAAACTAATGTAAATCAGACTGTGGAAAAACAGTGTCATGTTATAATAAATACAAATTGCACCATGAGTAGATAATTATCCAAATATCTTTATGGTGGCTCTAAGTAAAGATATTTTTGGTGTGCATGTGAACACAGCCAGTTTTTGCCCAAAAGAAATATGATTATTATCTGATTTAACATTTAAGCTTATTTAAATGATATGTAAACCACAAAATCTGATCTGAGTAATCAGAGGAACCATTAAAAAATCTGAATATAAACAGATTGAGTGTGCATATAACCACAGCCACTGTTGTGTAATTTAGTGAGGACAGGGGCCCGAGCAGACTGAGGAAAAAGCATTAGAGGACAAGAGCACAGCAAATGGGATTCAAGTGGGGGTCCCTACATGACGCAAAACAGTTAAGTCTATATGTTTTATATAAGCTTTACTGAATGCATTATTAGCTGAAACTGCACTTTCAAACTATTGCATTTACCCAAATTACATACCAAAGAAAATGCTGTCTCAAAAGCTTAAAATAAATAAATAAATAAATAAAAGTTAAATATTTTTCCCAAAGTCTGGTTACTATAATACTATAATAACCATAACACATAATGTGATCTCCCTCTGTCTTCCTGAATGGTGGTCATCTCTTTTGTCATTACAAGACAAGTATATCTAAAGTCAGAGCTAGATGCTAGACAGATCGATGCACTAATTTTATTTAGGAAAACTACAGTTCTGATACAACCACAGTCACATGTGAAGTGGATAGACTTGCAGTGTAAACACTGGGGTTCCCATAGCATTCCGGGAGTAATAGTAGTAATACAGGGCAGGACTTGTGTGTGTGTTTGTGGAGAGAAGACTTGGAGTGACCCTGTTACCACAGAGGATGTGGGAGTGAGGGGGAGAGGACAATGTGATGCTCTTCAGGCCACAAGGCTTAGAGCAGCCTTCGCTCAGTCAAACAGGCAGATGATAAACAATGGAAAACCCTGGTGTGTTTGGCTACTTGCTGTATATCCTGAAGAATTTAGAAAGGCATGTTATTGTTTCCTCATTACATCTCTATACAGCAGAGCCATGCAATCAAATATATATGCCAGAGTACAGTTCAAGTTTTCCTCATTTTTGGCTACCCTCTTCAAGGGTAAATGAAACCATTCTAGCTTTGAAGCTGAAAAATCTATGGAGAACAATGAGGCTGATTTTGACAACACATGCCAAACCAAACCACATATCTGGTCTTTTATGTGAAATGTAATTTTTCATGTAGTTTTCCAACTTAAAAGAAAATGCAACTGTAGGCAGCAAAGTTTGTGGCAGTCCCATGCTTTGCATAATGAAGCTTCACAGGGCAGAGGTATAATTAATTAAAAATATATAGAAAATGAATCATGGCAATCATGGGAAGAAGCCAGACAGTGATGGAAGAAGCTCATTCTGCATTACACATAAAGCCATGTTAAAATGTTATGTTAATGTTAATCATATTTAGTCATAAACAACCATAATCTCTTAAGTGACACTAATAATAGCTGTCTCCCTGATTTGACCTCTGACCTTTTGTCACTGTTCACTGAGGTTGTTGGGTTTAAATCTAGGTGTGTCTGAGTGCACAGTTAACTTAAGAATCTCTTAAAACCACCTCTTAAATTCCCTTTGAGAACAATTTAACCAAGGACACAGCATCTTGTATTTTATGTTTGCATGCAACACAGAGGGCTAGTGGCGCATGTACTTTAAAGTTAGCATTTTCTTCTTCACCTCCCCTCACCCTTGTGCTCTCATTCATGTCTTCTCTTGGGTTTCCCTCCTCCTCAGCTGCAGGGCTTTTGGCCGTATGTCATTCTCAAACTGAGCATCAAGTTGCAATGTCTGGCTGGAAGCAGACTGGGAGACACAAGGGCATGGAGCAGACCCAGCACACAACCACACATGTAGGAGAGCTCCACATGAAGAAAGGAGGAGCACAAATGTGAAACTTATCAAATGGAACCAGAAACAAAAGAAATAGTTGAACCTGCGTGCCAGCCAAAACCACTGCTCTACCCCACGGAGGTACCAGCTCACATTTGGATAAAATATTATTGACATTTAACCAAAGGAATTACTCTCCATAATTCAAAGCCAGAGGTGCAAGTACTCCACCAAGTGCTAAGTAACTAAAATAAACTCAAATATCACAATACAGAGAAGTAGAAATATTCTGTATACTTGATACTCCACTAAAGGTCTCTGAGTAAAAGCAGCACTGCTACTACCACTTGCCATTAGCACACCCTGATAGTGCAGGTCAGGTCACTCACTTGTGTCACTTTTCTGACGCTTTGCCATGTTATTATGATGCTATGTTGTTATTGCTTTGCCTGAAATGTTCCACAGTACGGCATTAAACTTAAATATAACACTTTAAAAAAAAAAAAAAAAATCTACTTTTGAAATACAGTGGAAAAATATGCAATGCAAACATGCAATAATGACAATAATAAGAATAAGAGTAATAAGAATACATTTTATTTCATCTTACAACATTTTTTAAATACTATTAAAAGTATACAGTTAAAGTGGGATGTATTTAGTATTACATTTTATTAGTATTTAGTATTTAGTATTGCATTCTCAGTATGAGCTGGCTCACTCCACAGATCTGACCTGTAACTTGGTCTGATGAAGTGCCATGTTTGTCTCCACAAAAACAGATAAGTTTAAAGCTGTACTGTAATAACATTTTCTTCAATACAACAAGTGGCATAACCTCCATGATAAAAGTTACATCTGCATCTTTAATTACAGTATTCACTTGCACAGAGACCAGATCAGAATTAAACTGTGACTAAACCCAAAATTAAACCTGGACTAGACCAGGACTAAACCAGCAGGACTAGAACAAGACCGAACTAGGTCCATATGACTAAACTAAATTGGGCTCAAACATAAACAAACCAGGACAAGAATTCTAACTATAAATTACAATAATTATAACCCCATTATCAAAGATTCCAAATAAATTCTTACGAAGAGTAGGAGTTTTCAACACAATAATTATGTTTTAGGAGTAAAATGTAGGCCTATTCAGAACATACAGTAAATATTCTTTTAACAGTGCCCTCTCCAGTATCCAGTTACTTTCCACATCTTACCACAGCCAAATGCATAAAAAAGCAGCAAAGAGGGGCTCTGGGGCCCAGTGCAGCCAGGGCATAAGTTTTGAGGTTTTCCTCGGGAGAGATAAAACCTTTGTGGGAACCCTGTCAGGAGGAATCTGACAGAGTTAAGTGTAGTTCCCCTGGTCCATTCTGAAAGCAAACAGCACAGGGCCATCCTACAAAAGCATGGTAAAGAGGAGAGCTCTGTGGTCACACTACAACATAACCAGAATCATGTGTGTGGTTTTATGAAGTTTAAAACCCATAATGATGTAGTATTAAACGATTGTATCGCCGTACGGTTTGACGGCTGAAAGGAAGAGGTGGGAGGAGCGTATAAATAGCCAGATTTCTCTCATGAACTCCTCTGGCACCTCAAAAGTCACTAAGATTTTGCAAACTCGCTCAACTTATAACAGCCCCCTCTTTTTTCCATTGTTGCTGCTTTTGAAGGTTTTTTGAAGATTTCTAGGCCCATTTGCGAAGTGGGTTATAAGAAAGCCTGGCTTTGATTACTATGCAGCAGTTGTAGGGAATAGTAAGACATTGGCAGGAGACATTTTGCAGAAGTAGCTCTTGTGTAACATATTAGCAGTAAAGAAGTTATTGTTTGTACTGTATAGTATACAGTGACTGCAACTAGACACATTTGGGCTGTCACTAGTAGATTAGATTAGATAGATTAGCCAACACCAACACAACAACTTGTAGGACTATGTTTTTTTTAATCTGTAATTATTATAATTTGTCGTGACCTTCGAACTTGGTTTAGTTTACTACAAGCCCACTACAACATTTCATTAATACAGTAATTTATAATAATAATCAATCTATAAACTATTGTTACTTATAAATTATACAAATAAATATAAATACTACTGCGTCATTTATTATAATATGCCCTGTTATGATTTGTGTTTTCCAATAGTTACTAATAAAATAATAAAATGCAGATGTGGTTAGTCCTCTTTGTTGGTGTCTTAAAAGACAAATGATATTGAAACTCCAATTTATCTTGAAATGAGACTGAGATTAAACCACTGTATCTCATATTTTTGGATTATCATATGTAGTCGTATAATAAATAATCTGAGCATGTATTATTAATCATTACTGCACATGTGGAGCGCACAGGGGCCTGTGGGGCGTCAGGAGGTGTGGACGCGCACAAAGGGGTGGACCACGTGATAAACTCCTCTGCGCGCTCTTTGCGGCCCTAAACTTCTCCTTGAGCTTTACAGAGCGATACCTGCTGCGAACTGTCCTCAGCCTACTCTCCCGATCCCCCCTTTTCCGCCTTTCCTCGTCTCTGTGCTCCAATTGGCTGCAGGGCTAAAGACGCGCCGTCCCAGCCCACCCACACTCTTTTTTAGAGCTCCGTCGGTGGCCGAGTTCAGCGTGACTTCCTCGCCTTGGGATCCGGGCTGAGCGCACATAGACACGGCTACAGCATGGCAGCTAGTCACGAGTACCGAGGCTACCTACGGGACAGCGTCGACCTGGAGGCGACCCAGCACCACCGCTTTCACCCGGTCCAGAGCTCGGAGACCACGTACCGGCCCTTCCTAATTGGGACCCTTGCTATTATGGGATTGCTTCAGGTGGCCTCCAGCGTGGCCATCTTATTGCACCTGACCGGGTATCTGCAGGAGGTACGAGCACGTAGCGTGACATCTGCGCTTTCAACAGATTTTACACTTAAAGCTTAGCAACAAATAATAATGTTTAATTTGTGAATGACTTTAGTTTTTCTTATTATAAAAATTCTAATGTCATACCAGCAAGATGGTTGTCTGCAGCTCTATTACAGATTAAACAAAGACTTGGTAGGTTACGTGTGCATTGCTGCGCTCTCCAAACTCTTTCCTGCAGTTCTTGAAATCTTTCAGTAAAAGTCTGATCTGGCAGAGCAGCTCATGAACGCCTCATGAATGCGCTCTGGACTGATCGTGTCTACAAATGTCAGCCCATAAGACGTCTTGTTTTGCAGAATACAGATGTTTTCACTTGAGCCGCGGGGCTGCACACTTTCATTCTCGTGTTTACATACCATCTGGAGGTTATAGTAATTTATATGTGCCACAAATTATAAACTTAAACTGGATCTGTGTTTATGATGGAGGGGAAGCGTGCAGGCTGAAGTTTGATCCTAGAGTCTGGCAGTATTTAAAACAATATCATATCAACATACAACCTATTGCCTTATCTTATACAGAATAAAATGATAAACCATAAACCAATATTAAGTGAATTCAGCATTACAGGAAGCACAAAGTTCACCTGAAAACCATCCCTCCTCTCTGCCCTTGTGTGTGTGTATGTGTGTGTTTGTGTGTTGAATTTCTTTTGGCTTGTTCTTGGCATAAACACACAGCTGTGCGGTAGTGGCTTGTTATTCACTGGACCTTGGCCAGACGGGAAAAGCACATGAAAAATGAGCGGGGGAAAGTTGAAAAAAGTAAACACTAAAAGTTTGGGTACTGTGCAACCGCTGTGGTCATGTATAAGTAATAACAATCCATGAGATAGAAATGTGATGAGAGGTTATAAGCTCTTGTTTCTTATGTACTGATATTATGCAGAGCTTGAGTATCTTTGCCTGGTCAGGATTGGATAGATACATATTTTATGCGTATAGAAAGGGCCACAGACTGGAGGTCAGTACGGTCAGTCATTAATTTTGTGAAGACTTTGACCCTAATACGATCAGTTTCACACAAAAATTGCTGTGTGTGTCTATGGTGGTGGAGGTTTTGCAATAAAAAGTACTGCGTATGATCATTGGGACCAGTTTATCAAAAAGGGGCAAACAAAGATTTTGTGAGAGCCGCATTTGGCTTGTGGACCATAGACGTGCCTGATTTAGAGCAACAGTAGTGCATGTGATGACAGCCGCTGCATATGGGAGCACTTTCACTATGAGTCAGTTAAAGTGCAGAGTTTGGCAGTGGACCATCACCTCTTCTCAGCACCTGTACAACGACTTCCTGGATATGCAAAGTAGACACAGCGCTCTGTCTAGGAATGTGCCTGTCCATGCCTTGTTAAAATTAGGACAGTTCACATCAGTAGTTTTGACTGTACAAATTCATTGCATAGTTGCATACAATAAAGAGAGTAAAGTGGACTGCTGCAGTGGAATGTAGGTGACATGTGTAAAGTAACTTAGCCCCCTCCTCCTTTAGCAGCACATAAGCTCTACAGTACGGCCTGTCTTCCTGTGCGTTTTGAAACATATTCCTCCCACACAAAACTCAAAGAAACATCTTAAAAATGTAGCACGTGTGATTTAACAGCCCTGTTCTTTATCTCTTAATCTGCTCAACTATGTTTTTTCTTGTTATGTCATTTCAGGTAGATTTGTCTGCAGCACCACATCAGCCTATTGAGGTGAGTGACTTAAAAAAAATATATATAAAAAAAGATATGCACACATGCCTTAACCATGCATGTAAATGGCTAATATATGAGTAACTATCGGGCTGAAAATTGTTAATTGATTAGTCACAATTAACTGATTATAAATAATTGTCATGCATCAGCAAATGAAGTAATTAAATTATATTCATATAGTTTATCCAGTTCAAAACCTGCAATTTGCTGAGAGCAGAGTTTTATGTAAATGTGATTAGTCAGACTGACTTCAAGCGTCTTCACTGTAGCTTTATCTAGATCAAATTTAGAAAAACTCTTATATTTACAGATCTTTTGTTGCCTAAACAAGTGCTTGATTTACCATCTAGCAAAATAAATGTTAGTTGCAGCCCTAAGCAACAAGGAGCAAGAACAGAGTTAGTCAGATCCAAGTTTAGAAAGGCATTTGATCAAAAATATACAAAATATTTTGCATAACTGCCTTGGACTAGAAATTTCTTTACACTATTGTGATAATAAATTTGATGAGACTAATAGTAATGTTATTATGAAACATAGTTTCATCGACATCACAAATGTCTGGAATCTGATCGTCTTCCGTAATCTGTCTTTTGTGTGGCGACAGTGATTTTTATTTATATCTGCTTCTTCCGCGTGTGTAAGAAAGTATTTCTTAATAAATGGTTCATTGACATGAAACTGGCAGAGGTTTATTTTTTATGGGTGTGGAATCAAGGTACATCATGGCCGTAAACACTTGATTGGCTTTAACTAGAAAAACATTCAATCACAATAATAGTAATTGTGATGTATTTCCCAGTAAGTGAAATAAGTGAGTAATTTGTGGGCGTTGGTGACATCAGTAACATAGACAATGGGAAATCCTAAGAGTTTTCTTGCAGTATAAATCCTATTTCAAAGTCACCACCCTTTTTTGGCACAGTTCAGCAAAATTAAATATCACTTATTACGGGGATATCTTTGCTTTGGTAATGTTTTCCTAATCCTCTTTCTAACCCCCTTTCAAATCAGACTATTCTTTATGTCTCCCAAGCGCACTCAAACCACCCAGCGTGTCTTGGGCTGAAGAGCTCATTGCATTGGCCGTTTTCCATCAAGTGAAAGGTTGATCCATTGTGGGTGCTTTATGAGGTGTCAGGGTGATAGGTTTTTGGCCTTTCTTCTCTTATAAGTCTCCACTGAGCGTCCAGATAAGTGCTAAGGAGAGTTGTGCATGCCTCTGTCAGCCCCTCTGATGCTGGGCTGTGGCTGTGGTCAGTGACATCTCAAAAGTGATGAGAATACAGCAATTCAGAATCACACAAAGCCGCTCAAATGACTGTTTATAGTATACATAGAACTTGTTCAACAAAAGCAAGCATCTGCCAGGGTGGCCTCGGTTTCAGTATCTTGTAAACCGCTCCTTAAGATAATAGTTTGAATGACACATGATGCTGAGTTAAAAGACTTAACTGAATAATGCTGGGAATGGAGGCTTACTGACATTAGACTTACTTCTCTTGACATTTATTCTCATGTGGCCCTTAACACCTACTCATAAACATGAACAGAATTTGTAGCTCAGACACAGATTTGAAGTATATTTATAAAAATAAGCAGATCAGTAGAGATTGCACACTACTTAGTTGCTAAGCTGCTACATTTTCAAGTGTTTGTCTTAGCCTCATTCCTGAACATCGTCTTGTAAACATGTGAACTGAAAGTTGTTTTGAGCAGAGTGTCACTCTAGTTTCCTAGCTGCAAAATCTACAAAATAGGAGTCCGCATGGTGATTATTGGACCATAGCTACCTGGCAAAGAGTTTAAATGGCATGACTCTGCAGTTGTCCTTGGTTCAGAGCTGCAAAGGCATTTCTGGCAGCGTGTGTGTTTAACCCCTTAATGCCTGAATTTATATAGATCTATATAAAAAACGTTTTGTGTGTGTTTTTGCCTTTAAGTAGATGGTAAATTAAGCTGACAATATTCATTTGAAAAAATCGGGGTATGTTGCAAATTTCCAACAACTAGAAAAATAAATGCTTGCCAAAGGTTCCTAGGAAGGTGCATCTGCACTTACCGGCACTGGGGGAATGCAGCTGGTATCTCGGCTTGTATCTTAATCCAGTTTGTTGCATATTTATGACAGTTGGTGTTAAGAGGCTGTGTTGCTATGTTCTTTAGGTATTTCAAAACTTTCATTTGGCCTGTTTCTGTTTTTGTAACCAGTTTGACGTTGGAGTGACATTAGATTGGCGCCATTCCTGAGAATTTAGATCAGAAGAACAAGTCAAAACTCCTTCAGGATGCAATAAAATTCTATTAATGGTATCAGCCTTATCTTTCCTGACACTTGACTGACATCTCTAATTGTATAGATTTGGCACACATAAATATTTTTTCATTGCATATTGAATGCAATAAAAAAGGGAGCTCGTTTACTTGCTTGGAAACCGTGTTTGTCTCTCATTGATCAGCTTGTGCCTGAGGTACAGTACAGATGTGATTTCAACCTTGAATACCATAGAGTCAATCATGTATTCATTAAAAATGTTTGGTGCCAAAACCTGGAGAGCCACAAACTATGTGTTCACAGAGGTTTAATAAAGACAAAAGGTTTAATAAAGACAAAAGAAATAACAATATTATAACAATAATAACAATATTCTAAGTCAGTTTTTATTATGCTGATTGTTAAAATAAAATATGTACAAACTGAAATAATAATTTCTTTGTGTTGCAGGAAATGCAGACAGAACCAATTATGGATGCCTTACAAGGCACGCAAAAAATGAGAAAATGCAACAAGAACAGATGTAAAAGTCCAAGAGACAGTGTGCCGTCTGCTCATCTACCCATCAGAGCCAAACAAGAGTATCCAAGTGAGTTTTTTCTGTTCATTTACAATACAGAGGATACCATTTAAGGTTAGATTTGTGTAATCTCAAAGCTGCTGAATCTAGGAACTTCCTTTTCTTACAGGGCATCACCAACCAGTGTAAAGTTTTAAGTTTATACTGCCTTCTAATATGAAACTGTCAGAAGCCTCTTCCAGTGTAATCTTTGAGCCTGTTCCAAGCCTTGAAAACACAAGTCTGTGTAAGAGACATTTGCAATATATTACTATTTTGCGAGGGACTGTACTTTATTTTTATTTAGGTAAATCACCCTTTAAATCCTGAAGTCTGCTGTATAAGCAGCTGCTTTTTTTAATAAAATAGTGTTGAGAACTCCCAGCACATTTACAAGGGGCTTTGTTGGACCATATGTTGACATCTGCCAGAGACTCATCACTGGACATGAACTATGTGGAAACAACTGTCTGTGACTTTCCTTCACAATTGTTTCTCTGTCATGGTGCAACATACGAGCGAAACAGGGGAATAAATGGGCAGGACTAACAGTTCAAATTGAGTTCTCACCTCTGGGTACAGGTCCTTATAATACTGTTTATAGTGGGCATATGTATATGTAAAAACTGTACTTTTATGAGCTTTTACCCAAAGCTTTTCCTCATCCTCATCTTACTCAGTATATATTATATTATATTTCAGTTTATTGATTGAATCCTGCATGTTTAAATAATCCTGTATTGTCCTGTCCTACACTGGGGGCTTGAGTGCTCTGAAAAATTCTGTTTTCAAATACCCCCTAAACCCACCCCCCCTGTGCTTACTTGCAATTATTTAATAGCCACATAGCAATTTTTCAACTATAAAAACTATTAAATTACTATCAGCTGCTTGCTATTGTGAAACGAAGAAGTGGGGCCAAGAATTTCTACAGTTTTGAACGTTTTTATTATTATATTGTTTTAGATCAATCTTGCAGTTTATAATGAAGAAAATGTCAAATAATGATCTACATATGTTAGCGTTTAATACAAAAAAAACACCTAATATGTCTTCTTTCTAAAATATTGAAAAGATACAAATAGTTGTGTAATGTCTGTTTGCAGAAGGCAAGCAGCAACCTGTGACTATCGAATGGGACAATAGCCAAGGAGATCTCCACTGCATTAAGTACGACAAAGGGAGGCTGTTAATTGACGAGCCTGGGTACTACTACGTCTATGCCAAGACCTGCTTCCGTTATTACCACATGGCAGAGGACCGGGAGACCTCCTTGATGGAAAACCTTCAGCTCATCCAATACATTTGCCATGACATCCACCAACAGAATACAAGGGTGACGCTGATGAAAACTGGTAGCACCCCGAGATGGAACAACACCAGCTACAACATGTACTGTGCACAGCAAGGCCGAGGGGTGCGGCTAGAGCAGGGAGACGCGCTGTTCGTCAACGTGTCTAACGCTTGGCTACTGGATCGAGAGACTGAGGGGACGTACTTTGGGGTCATAAAGTTGGCCAACAGACATGTAAATTAATGGAGTGGACATGCTACTGAACATTCAATATGCCAAAGACCACTGTTATTGCTAATTTTCTTGTCACTATTGTCGTCTCATGTTGATTTGTCAGAAGAATTTCCTGTAATTATTCACACAACAACCACCACAAAGGTCGGTTAAAAAAATAATGAAAAGTGATGGATTTCCACTTTTACAATTAGGTAATGACGCACAGCGCTCTCAGACATCACGAAATGTAGAGACAACTTCAATTATACCTTTGTACCTTGTCCAAAATGGTACTGGATATGTTCATAAATATTGACAGTTGCTGTGGAATACTTGTTCAATGTACTTTTGGGGATTTAAACAGATCTGTACCATTTAAAACAAACCTCACAGGTCAGAGCTGGTCGGCCTGTACATTGGAGCTCTTCTGGCATCTGCTTACACTTTGTATGGAGCCAGATAAAACTAACAATCCCCTAGACCTGTGTCTCTGACCCTTAGCAGACGCATATGGAGTGTTTGATGGTCAATGAGGCATCCCTGCTCTATGTAACTCATGTTGCTATGGTGGAGAGTCGGCAGCGGGGATTTGTTTTCCTTAAAGGTGGAAAATTAATAATTTTCTAGGACATTTTTTAAGTCAAACAAGTGTTGAGTGTTCAGAACAACAGATTCTCATGATGTAAAATTGACAAATGATTATTGACTATCAACTTGCAAAGCAGATAGCTGGACTGTCTGGCCAATAATGACATGAAAAGTCTCCTTTAACTTGAACCAAATTGATTTTGGTTCATCATTAACTTAATTTTTTTTTTCATTTGGCTCTTCAGCGAGGTAAATGGGAATATGCACTAAATATTTATTTATTAGTTCTAGAGTTACAGAGAGGGGCCACTGTTACAGTGAGCGCTCAGCTGTAGAAAAACAGTATATTTCATGTCTGTGTGACGTCCATTATGCAGCACTTAGAGGATATAGTAGACATGCTTTTTGTTATAAAAACACAGGGGCTTTCATTTTGAATTCAATATTTATGTGTCTTATTTTTTGACAACCGTGTGTGCACTTGCCTTGACATGAGCAGGATGGATGTAATGTTTTAGATTGTACAATACAGTAAGATTGTTGTTTATACAATATTTTGTCAATATTATTTATGTTGTTAATAAAACTACTTTTGTAACAATTTTAATTTAGTGATGTTATATGGCATGTCTTTCTGGTAGGACTATAGGATATCTGCGATATGAGCTGAGCAAGTTAATACTGAAATTTATCCTAAAATCATTGGAAAAGCATCAGAGTTATGGCTGCAGAGTGAAATCACAGGGCTCCCCTCAGTGAGTGCCCCACTGTCTCATTACATTCATCGATTGTGTAAAGAAGCCGCCCACTGCTCCAACACCACTAACTGGTGGCAGACATTTGACCCACCGCAGCAGAAACACATCACACAAAAACAGGACAATCATTTTGAATAATTTATTGTGGCTTTGATCACTGTGATATGGGAAGAAAAGAGGGAATGTCTCCAGATGTATGATGGAAGTGCACCCTTATGTAGGCAGGTTCTGAAATGAAAGCATTTTTTAAAACTATAAAGAGAAAACTATTTGCCAAAGAACAAATTGATTACATGAGTTACAGCCTCATGGTTTTTCAGTCCACTTTAACAAAAGCATAAGGGATATTAAATGCTGGTGGTGGGTTCACTTACCATATGTCGAGACCTCACAGGGCTTCATCAAACAGAAAAGCAAGAGCTCATATACAGTCCTACAGCACAAAGCCGACACCATTTTGGCTATGTGATTTTTACAACATAAATATCTCAGAGGCAATCATCCATGTCGGGAGTAATAAAACACCAATAAGCAATATAAAATATACAACCCCTTATAGACATTATATAATTTTGTGGAATATTCCTCTGAACTGTGTATTGGGCCTCAGTTTCAGATTGAAATAGTCAAAGCCATAACAATGTAAACAGTGGATTTCCGTAGTGTGCCACCATTTTGAAGTGACTCAATTTCTCAATTTTTGGCCCGAACTGAGAAACCATTAAAATGTGTTGTGTCAGTAAACAGTACGGACAGCCTGGCCCCCACTGTAAGTCCCTTCTGAACTTGAAATGTTTAACATCACTCAAAAGAAGTACAAAGCATTTCACTTGCTCTCACCGCTTCATAAAAATGGCTGAATTTTGGCCGAAGAGGACATTCTGTCCCAACTTTTGTTATTGTTCTTACACGTATAAACACAGAGGAGAAGGTGTGACGTTTGGCTTATAGACTCGAGCATCACATGAGTTTTATGCAGGATAGAGAACTTAGGAATGACAGGGACTCTAAGTTATTAGGCTATTATTAGGCTGTTGTTACTTTGCAGCTATCATCAACATTCCCTGCGGGTGTGATTCTAACTGTAGGCACTGCTTTAGACTTTAATCTGAGTTTTATTTAACACAATCTGACCAGAAAGAAAATACTTAGCTGGAAGTACAGCTGTTAAGTTGTACTGTGAAACACGTATTCCAGTTAATCACCCTCACTTTTCATTGGAAATCAAACAGATCCATCAACACTCGTATCGATCACAGGCTCCCGAAAATGTCTTTTAAAAGTTATGTATCCGTGGTAACTGAAAAACATTCTGCCAATACACATAGATGTAGGATACTCCCAGCATGATGTCACTGCAAAGAATCAACTGACAGTAGGATTGCATTTCATGTAAATGAGGATTTATTTCAGATGCCCCTAAGCAATATCATTACAATTTCTATTCTATTACTATTACTGTAGTGCTTAGGTCTTAACTCGCTGATTTCTACTATCACTGCAGCCACTATTAGCACTTATTCTGCCTACTGCTGGTCATATTTTCATTATTTCTGACTAGCCTCTGAGGTAGTACTTATATTACTAGTAATTATTTTACCAAAGATAACCATGTACTTTGATTTATACTGTCTCACAAAGGTATGTAGCATTTGATCACTTTATACTCAGTGGTGAGATACGTCTTAAGCTACAACTGCCTTGGGGCAAACTGACAGAAGAGAGGTTCAGGCTCCCACAACCACCACTTAGACACTACTATGCATAGTGCACATAGGAAAGTGAGGGAAGTGTCTTGCCCAAGAACACATTGACATCATGCTCTGGTCCAAGTAGGGATCTAACCGCTGACCTTTGGATTGGTGTGTAAGCACTCTAACCACTAATAATGTTTATTGTCTTAACCCCATATAAATAGATTAATTAATACTAGAAAGGAAGATAATATAATCCACAAATTCTATAAAAATATTGGTGTTATAGGGAGTGCCTGACCCATTGTTTTAATGGATAAACACTATAATTATGCACATTTCTGTAAGACATTAACACAAACTCTGAAGTAGATGGGGAGAGGTTTTGGAAAATATGTTGGTGTGTTTTTACCCGTAAGAACTGGAGGCATCAATATAAGAAGTCGGTGCTATTAGCAAAATGGGTGCTAAACTTTATGGGGCTGTGGTTTGGAGGAAACAGAATGTGAGAAGCAGCTGGAGGTCTTAACGTAATTGCCATTCAGGTTAGTAAGCATTTCACACGGCATTTAAATATCCACACTCACTATTGATGTATGTATCTAAGCCCACAAACAATAACAAACACTTACGGGCAAACTGCACGCACACTCTCCTTTGCTTAGTCAGCGCACACAACTATTTTCACAAGCCTTTGTTTTCACCCAAATGTACCATGTAAGTGTAGCATTCTTAGCTTTAAAGCACTGAAGTCTGATTTTTACGTTTTCACGACCTGCCCTGTCTACGGATAACTATTGTGATGTCAAAGGAAGATGTGCCTATGTGTAACATTGAGGAGGCTTGGGCAGTAGACCAGTGTGGGGTTGTTACAGTAACAGAGCTGTGTCATGTGTGAGCAGTCTGGTTTGTGTGAAGCTGACAGGGAGAAGTTCAATTACACATGTACAAGTCAGCAAAAATAGTGTCACCCTCACGCACTACCTGTCATGTTTAGAGGTGAATTATGTTTACCAGCTGCATTGGACCACAAGAGTTTTCTGATGAGCCTCAAATGCATGCTTTTCAAAGTCAAACTTCATTTATAAAGCGCTTTTCATGCAAACATTTTACACAAGTGCTTTACAGTGGTTAAAAGTAATACACATTTCCTTCCGTCCATCCCCACACCTGCCCATCCCACACTCACACACATGCCAAAATACATAAGACTACAGACAGTAAAATGAGAGGCTGGATACAGGCGAACCAGTTGAGAAAGCACCATCAGAAGACCAAAGCAGAAAACTGTCCACCACCACCAGGGAACACCACAGGGCCTATGGGAGACATGAGGCCCAAGCATCATCCCCCCACCAGAAGCCCACGGGCCAGACCCCAGCAGCAGCCGACCACTGCTCCTGGTGCAGAGGCTCCTACAGAGGAAACACCTCCTAAAAGTGATAAAGGAACATAAAGTGAAGCTAAAAGTGTCTAAAATAAATAAATATGGTAAAATATGTATAATAAAACCAGTAAAAGTATAAAAACCCCGTAAAAGTATAAAAAGTGTAAAAATTTCAATCAAAAGCTAGGGTGGTGGTTAGTGGTCATGCTTCTGGTGAGGAGAGGCTGTAGGTCTCTGGGCCAGGGCAGGCTTAGACCCTGACCATATCTTCTGTAACAATAAACCTTGATCTGTATTCCTAAAACTCATCGAGCTTCATGTCACGGGTTCATTTCACAAACACAATAAAAATGATGGCGCAGTCGAAAAAACTTCACTTAAGTGTTTTTTTTATTTCTGCCACAACCTAAGGTGCACTATTTACAGTGAAAACAGTCCAAAAATAAAGTATTTACAGGAAAACTTACACCAGCAGCAGTCACCACTCACCAGTCCCTACAGAGTCAAGTCAAGGACAGACGCTGAATGAGCTGCGCTCTCCCTTTATATATCCCTAAGCCCCTCCCCCTGGGCTAACCAATTAACCAATCACAAGGTTTTAAGGTTGAAACATAGACAAAACTATACTTATAGGCATAAACAAATTACCACACAACATGGAAACAATTACTCCAATAACCCCTCATATGGTTATCTTTTATGAGCCCCATAAACTTAAGGAAACAAAATAAACACGAATGAACCGTAATGGTTTAGTCCGGTCACGTGACCCCCCATTAGCGCGCCACTATGCGCTATTTAAAGTGTAACCCGGAAGTGCCTCGGTTTGGTCCCTGGACCAGAAAGCGATGGCGGCAGCGGCATGACTGCGGTAACAGGTAAGAGTGTGGCGCGTAGTGTGCACCCTCGGAAGCACTCGCGGGGAAAAGAGTCCGTGTTTGGGAACAGTTAGTGTGAGTCTGCGGGAAACAGTTTACCGGAGCTGGGCTCCGCAAAACGAGAAAGTGTTCTGCGCGCTCCGCGCTCTCCACCAGCAAAGGCGCGCTTTCGTGCCAGAGAAGCCGCGCCGGCCGGAGCATGACGGGGCATTACCGGCGCTCCGTCACACTTCACAAATGGATTAATTACTTATCATCAAGATTTAATTTTTTCCACAACAATTTTGGTGTCCAGAAGTGCGATCCAAGAGTGACCGTCCAGTACACAGCGCAAATGGAATTTGGTCTACTTTTGTTTTCTTTCCTGATGCATGGAGCAAAGAAGGACTTGGATGGACTTTGGATTCTGTACTGGATCATCACCGCTGGGGTCGAACCAGATCTGTTTGATGAGCATTTGCAAATACAGACTTCATTTGATGTAAGTTCATTTTAAAGGAAACTTTCATCTACAAACATCTACAGTAGAAATGTTCAAAGGCCTTTGTGCTTTCTACTGGAGTTAAATGGACTTCTCTAAACATGCTGCTTTAGATCTGTTCCTACACAATTTTTTATCATTTCCCAAAAGCTAAAATTTCCCATATTTCAAGTACTTGACTTTTCCAATCATTTTTGGCACCAATCTCATGTGTGTACCACCATGCTGCTCTAACACCCAACCTGCAAATACAAAGCCAACAACAAAGACCGTGCCCCACTCTTAATTTTCTCACCTTTGTGACAATCTAGACCTCTCACTTCTTGGAAGTTACGACATATGCATATGAACAGCTCCTGAGAAAGAATTAATGAAGCAAGAGCATGATGCAGAGAGAACAATAAAACACAAAAACATGAAAATAAAAATCATCAACTGGATTTGCAATTTTATACACATCTAAAGACTCTTCAGGCAACATGTAAGCAGAACAAAGATGAGAGAAGAGCCAATCGAAAGATTTTCCAACGAACCATGCTTCATCTGTTGTCATCTTAGACATTGGAGACAAGAGTGCCCTTTATGCCATGAGCCTTCTGCATTTACACCATCTTCTCCAAGTCAACGTGGGACCTGAAAGCCACTCAAAACTTTTCTTTTTGATTTACTTGTTCTTGTATTTTAACATGATAACTAGAAACAAGTTGTGTTAACACTGTGTGAAGGTGAACATGGATGTAGTTTTTCTACCCTTTGCTTTACATATTATGTAGCATTGAAACTACTTGATGTATTCTCCAGAGTAGAAGTAAGCAGTGACAACATAGAACTACCAAACAGTCACTGGGTGAAACTCCATCTAGTTGTAATGAGCAAGAGAACAGTCAAAGGGGTGAAAGTCCCTGCTCTTTAGCGAACAGTCACTAGGTGACACTCCTATCTAGGGCTACTGACTAGGAAAGCAAAAGAGTGAGATCCCTTGCGTAATTGAAGGTAAAGACTTTCTCATGAGGGAGAGTAAATTCAAGGGAGCAGTCAAGAATGGAGATATTAAGTACGGTAAATGTAAAATGTATGAAGACAAATGCCATTTTATGTATGTTTTGAACTGTGGCAACACATAAAAAAGAAAAGAAGAAAAACTCAAAAAGAAAGAAAAACTTGGGGAAAAAAAGAAAAAAACTAACAAAAATGAAAAAATAAATAAATAAAAAAAGAATTGTGCTAAAGTACTGAGTGTGACACCAGAAGGTAACTGTATGTGTGTGTGTCCTGAGGACCTGATCAGACAATATAATATATATATTTGTTACAGGAGATATGAATGCTGCACTCTCTGCTTTTCTTCAACATGTTATGACTAACAAAACTAACAACTAATCACTAACAATTTTAACAAAATGTTTCTTAAGCCAACACAGACGTCTGCTCAGAACAAAACTGACACATAAATCTGTCAAAGGGGGAATATTAGAAAATTAGTTTTAGATCAGAGACAAGAGAAACCACAGTGAATGGTTTGAAGCCACGAGATAACGTTCCACTTAGGCTACAGGAGCGAATCTGGAGCCAGGCCCAATATTATAAATAGGATTTTTTTTAACGAACAAAATAGAGGGGGAAAAAAAATCATGTAGAGGAGGTTAATAAGAACATTTTAAGACCAAGATGACAAGAGACGAGCGACAAGATCATAATGTTAGTCAATTGGAGCTGGGGAAGGAGCCGGAAGAGCCTCCTATCGTGTTTCCTATTTGGCACGTGGCGGCTAACGCGTTAGCTGCATGTTAGCTGTGTCCATTCATATGTCATATATATGTGTATGAGATGGACGACTCAAGAGACGAGCTGAGGCTCAGAGGGATCGAGTCTACAGAGAGACTACAGCCATGTGTGAGGGACGACAGGGGGACAGAGGATGGGAAATGGGAACAGCGCCACCATCAATCTAAAGCAACTTTCAAGTTATGACTATCATATTGGAAATGGACAGACTGAACACAACAATCCTCGTTAAAAGTGAACTGTTGAATTTGTCTCCTTCTTTTCAAATGGAACTCACTCCATATCCATTTCTCTCTATGGGGGGCTTTGGTGGCTTGGTGACTAGGAGGGCTTTGGTGTCTTTTACGTGGCTCTGGGGGTTTTGTGGGCTCTGGTGGCTTTTGGTGGGAGTGAGAGGGGGATGCTGCAGGATAAGGGAGGCGGTTAACAAAACACCTATGCTTGAGAGGAAAAAACTTCCACCAACATTTACTTAACATAATAGGGACAGAATCAAACCAGGACTGCAAAAAAAGTTATATTTACTTAAAGTGTGCAGGTAATACCGCAATATTTGTGACTTGGCACACACAAGAGTTCACCTTGACCCATGTTTGAGCTGAAACCCACAGAGGATCCAACCAATCACATGGAGGGATAAAGACACAGCCTGAACAAAACAAAAGTTGAATGGGCAAACAGTCCCTGACCCTGCTGTAGTAAAAACACAAAAAAGAATGTTATAATAAAAGAGCAACAAGACAATTTTCATGCATTTGGAGATGTTTTGTCTGCCAAAAAGAAACAAACTATTTTAAGTGTAAACAAATAAATAAATAGTTTAGAATGATAGCAAATAATAGGCAAAGATACAATCAATCAAAAATAATGTAATAAATACAGTACGTCATGCAGGGAATACCCCTAAATTAATACACAATCAAACACAATCCTGAGCTGATCCTGAGTGGATCAAGAGCCTTAGAAGGATCACATATGATCCTTATGATGTGGGGACACCTGCGCCCAAGTTACAGGTAACTCAGATTAACACTAAAGTCTTTGTGTAGACACCTGTAGCTGGTCTGCAGAATCAGATTAGACTGGTCTATTGTATTATTAATGGATTAATAAAGTAGGCCATCAGATGTCTTCATGACCGATCGATGAAAAGACCCACATTAAGCTTTTCTCTGACCTATGTTATAATGCTGCTCTCCTCACAACACTTTGATTATCCTGGAACATGTAAAGCCTTTTAAAATGACACACAATGCCCTTAGAGCACAGCTAATTTACTACTGGAAGACACTTGATTTTAATTTGAATGGGTATTTTGCTGTACTGCATTTTGAAACACATGCTTACGTGTGAGGATGAAGATAACTATAGTGTATGTTCTTTTCTTTCCAAAAGCATTTGAGAAAACTTCCCCTTCAGACTCATATGGAGATTAATATATCATTGTTGGCAATCTCTCTGGTGTCAAACCAGGCCGATGTAAGCCACAATGCACTGCATCAGATCTGAATCTGTTACAAGAAAATCTATCTAGTGCAGCAGATTTTAGCTCCAGGCATGGCCTTGATAAGACCACACGCCTCCTCTGAACCAACCACAAGCAGCATCTCCCCGGGTCACCTCTGTCTGATCAAACACTGACACAGCAGTTTGTTGTCATTTTGTGCCCTTCTTATCTTTGTACTTTGTACTTTTTAACAAATACTGTCATTTTCATCTGAAAATACACTGTTAAAATGTGGTGTTAAAAGTTTAAAATATGAATAATTATCACATAAATGCTTTTGCCATTTTAATTATATATGGTGTGCACTTCAAATATTGGTATGGAACAGTCATGCACTATTTCCTGTATTATGGTTTTGTTTTGGCAGTTTATGCAGGGTGTATACTCACTAGACTAGGTAATATAAAGATCTAGGCAAATGCCAATTCTACCATTGCCATTCTACAATATCACACTAGTCAGACTATGAATTAATAGTTGGACTATTAATTCATATTAAGGAGAATGCTGCATGGAGCTTGTAAAATGTCCACCCACCGTGTTATAGAGTAGACATTGCAAAATCATCTCTGCCAACCTTAATTTACCAGAAACTCTCCTCTTTGGAAAAATCTTGTACATTTTTTTTCAATGCCATGTGTGAGGGTGGCCCACCTGAGAAGGAAGTGCACATTTAGGCTTGTTAATCCCTGTGCTGATTGAAAACAAACAAGTCATGTAGGGCCATATCCCTGTAGCCTTGGACAGCTTGTCTGTTGCTAACCACGACAGCGGCTGGAGATTAGAGAGAGGAATCCAAGAATCAACAACTGTCTGTCTGAGTGGTGCGTTTGAGGTCAGTCTGGTGTATCACAAACACAAACACATATGCAGGAATAAATGCACAGACACATACTAACTCACACGCAGCTGGGAGGAATTATACGGCCACACGGTGATGAACAACTGGGACGTACGTGGGGACAGTATTATTCATATAATTTCTGTATTGGACATTCTGACTGTTGCTGGGTAACTACAACGTCATTTTAAAGGATTATTCTTTGGCTAAATGTTGAGATTTTTAAATTTAGATTATAATATGAAATGCATATTTATTTAATACCGTTTTATACTTGGGTATATTCTGGGGACTAGGTGAGAAAAACGGTATCCCCTCATTTAAAAGAGTTCGCACCCTCACCTCATAATGACACGTAATAGTGAAGTTTTGCCTTTGCTCTTCTTTTAAACCCTCATTCAGTTTGTTCTGGAACTAGACTTGCTTTTTGTCCCTTCTAAATATATGCACTGATGGAGCAGTAACTTTAACTTGGATGACATTTAAAACTTTAAAACTGGAATAACATTATAACATGGTATTTCAAATAGTAAAAGTATTGCCAAACTAAAATAGCGACTTGTTGTAAAGTAGCGTAGAGATTTGTTTAATGGTTTTACTTGCCAGTTTGTCATTTATAAATTGTAGCTTATATTGATTTATCCATTCCCCCAGCAGAGACGCTATGAACAAAAATCTCACATTTCCAATTATTCCCTAAGCTCTTGTCTGATTTACCACATCAACAAATGAACAGTGGTTCTTACAGCAACAAACAGGAAACTTGGTCAAGAAGCAAATCAATTCCAATAAGCATCTAGTCACCACTAAAGCCCATCCTGCTTCAGTTCAAGATGGCAACCTCTGTCTTTCTCTTTTACATGTTGATCCTCAGTGGCTTAACAACTGTAGGTGTTTTGTCTTGAGTGATCACAGATTTAGGATTTGATGAGGGGAAGTCTTTGAAACACTTGTTGATGGCAGAGACATTGACAATTCAGTGGTCATTTGAGACAAGTCAGAATATTCTGGATGATTATGTTAAATTAAAAAAAGCTTATATTTATAAGCTTATATTTAAGATTTTGTTGAAAATGTTGCAACTGTTTTCATAGTTTGGCAATCTTTAAGCTTTCAAATTTTACTTCCTGGTTGGTAATCTTGATCACATTAGGGAATTCCCATAACTCTTTCCTCGCAACCATGTAGTACAGTGAACCAAAACTCCTCTAATGTACACGGAGAATATTATGTGACAATATGAGTTCAGGTTTAAAGCATCAGAAGAATGTTTGTGCCAAACATTTGGACAGGATTCTTCTAAATTACAAAATATTTCAACTTTTCTGAGCAAATTGTGTCATAATTTATATTTAAAAAATTAAGAAAACCTGTCCTACACTTTAAAGCTAATGCAACGCAGTTCCTTTTGCCTGTGGTGGTTGGAGTATTTACTGTAGTATGAGAACTTGGCTCCCAGTGGTATCTGAGAACATCTTCACTCTAAACACTGCTCCTAGTTATTTATAGGGTTTATAAAATGCTTCACCACTTCTGTTTATATCACATTATTCCATTACTTTAGTCTCAAGTTGTTTTTCTGAAGCACTCAGCGAGAACAAATTGCGGTTATCAGAACCAATAGGCCTATAAGTATTAAATATTTGATCTCCCTGCACTGATCATTGATTATAGGCTACCACGGTGCTCATATAGGAAGTGCTGTCGAAAACTCCACTCTTGTGTTTGGAAAGAGTCTGGGTGCCATTGGTCAGAGCCTTATAGGTGTGGATAAGTACAAAGGCATTACAGAGGTTTAATAGATCACCCCGGCTCTAAAGTTTATGAATCGTCTGCATTGACGGCCAAATCAAACGTTCACTGATCCTTCACCATTTCTGGACACGAGTCGAGCCAACTCAACCACACTTTCCAATCTCAGCTGACTTCTCTTATTCATTTTAGAACAGACTTTGTCCATATAACATACCCCTGCTATCATCCAATGCCGTTTCAAAAAGGTTTAGTTTGGCATGCTTGCATTTTTAGTAACACTATAATAACTACATTTTAAGTAGCCTTACTAAATTACAAAGACTTGTAAAGTATTATGAACAAATAGTTTAATGATTCAAACCTATTAACTACTTACTTAATACCCTAACCGTTTAAGTAGTTATTAAGCTTTAATATATAAGCCTAATAATCCACTCTATACTGAACATAACACTTATAAAGCTTATGTTTTTACTAAGCCTGATAAAGTGATAGTATTTAACTTTATGGAGGTGGAATATCACCTGCATGCATAGAAATAAAAAACTAAAACTATATTTTGGAACATTCTTAATAGATATGTATATGTTTCATGCCATACTGTGGAATATTATAGCCAGAGATGGAAGTTTACTTGGGCTATTTTGGGGCTTTAATCGTTGTTCATTACAAATTAAGTTTTTGTTCCAATTAAGGTGTAATTACAATAAAGTGAATGGCAAACTAAGACTTTTTGAAAATGAAACCTTTTGTACTATGAATGCTGTCTATTAGATGTCTGTTTTTTGCTTTTGTGCTTGGCTGATTCCTCCATTCATTTGTCTCTCTTTACCTGAAACGTCTTTGGCCTGCACCAGGTCTGATCCAGTAAGTGTTTGCTCTGCAGCCAGTCAGAAGGAGCTTGTAGCTTTTACTGTAAACACAATTATGTTAAGAGTGGTGAGATCCAGTGACCACATGAAGGCAGATCCTCTCTCACGCACACTACTTACTCACTCCCTACATGCTCATAAAGAAAGAGCTTGGCTGGACTCTGCACCTGCGGATCTCACCAAGGCACCGGCGGCGCTCTTGGACGCACACCTACACACCATAAACAACTTCCTCTGTGGTAGTATGATTAGAAAGCGCACTGCAGGGAGGAGGCGGCTGTACCCCACATGCATGCACTCAGACCACAACACACACACACACACACAACACGGCACTAAGCAACTACACAATGTGAATCCTTTATCGAAAATAGAACTTTGTCAATAGGAAATATCATCAAAGGGAGTTAAAGGCACTGAAATAACACATCTGTTTCATTCATTCAGCACATTCTGGGTCCTACTGATACTTTGCAGCTGATGTCATTAACATTCACTGGAGGTATGATGCTAACAGAAGGCACTGCTCTATCTTATTAGGCTTCAATCTGACCTTTGCTTTAACAAAATCTGATGAGAAAGTCACAAGTCTCAGTTACAAGTTACAGTTAGAAGATAACAGTTTTTTTATTTTGTAAATCAAACACCTAAACAGGACCATGGGCGCTTGTATTGAATAACAAATGTGCTTTTAAAATCCAGTTTGTTTGTTTTTTTTTCTTTTTTGGCAGAGTTTGCTTATGCCTGCTATGGTAACTGATAAACAAACCTTCAGATACAGATTCAGATAGAAGATCTCCAGCATGTTATCATTGCAAAGTATTAAATGGCACAAACTTTTTTGTAAGCTCCCACTCTGACTATCATTCCTTATTAAATCCACCAATTCTCAAGTTTATTACTCATGGGAACGCAAAGAGGATGTGGAAATTAACTCCCCTCCTCCTGGTAGAAATGATGACCGCTCTGCCACCGCATGAGAGCTGAGAAAGGTGGGTTCATTGGCACAGGAATTTGCAGCATTAACCCGAAATATATTTAAATTTGCTTAGACTTGTAAATGCCAAATGATTCACTCGGGCATTCTGCGTCTTTCTTCCACTTCCAGCAGACACACACACACACACACACACACACAATGGCAGCGTCTCACCTCAGGGGTAGCATCTGTTTGGTCAATAGTGTCATTTACAGCATAACACTTCATTCTTTCCAGTGTGGGAGTGGGCAGGGCTTTCTTTGGTTTCACAGTCACTGTACTCCCTCTGGCCAATACACGCACAAGTATATTCAATAGATACAGACCACACCCAAAACTTAGAACCGGGAAATAAGGGAATCCTCAGTCTCAGACACGTTAACACTCCTACTTTGGCGAAACCGCAGGCAGCAAAAAGACAGATTTATTTTCTTTCCTATTACTTTTAACAACATGCTGAATTAATACTTAAGGAAGGGCATAGCAAGTTCACATGGCGCAGGTCTGTGTTCGTAAGTATCATTGCTGAGGGCTTGTATGGCCCGTTGACACTGACCAGACCCCGGTTGCGCTTGTCTGCTTGTTTATTGAACATCGGTCGGGGGCTTAACATTTCCCACAAGGCAGTGCGCATTAGTTTTATTATTCAAACCGCAGAGTCAAGTGAAAAGGCTGCGTTCAATCAAACAAATGTCCAGCGAGAATGCAGCGTGTTCACATAACGACCTGCAATAACGCCTTCCGCAGTAATCGGTGAAGACAACCAAAATCTCATCCAGCCTCTGTTTACTGATAAAATCTGCCTGAAAGTGAAACTCGCGCTGTTTTTGTTTAAATAAGGTCATGGAACTCTAAAACCGCCTACAGATAACCATGTCGTGTCCTGTCACTTCCTGTTTGAGACAAAACTGTTCTGAGCTGGAATGAAAACAGTGCATTGTCTGTTTCTTTCCGTAGTAACGTTATATTTTTTCCACACATGTCTCACATTATACTTGTGTCTATAAGTTTATCAGAACTAACAGATTTTAATGGCTTGTTTTATTGGTTCATTTTAAAAGGCACATAAAAAATCATTCACACACATATACAATACAACTTTAGCTTAAAAATGAATGATGCTTTGCAGATAAATCATATATTTCTTCATTAAACTGTATGCAATTGCTGAGAAATGTAGCATGGAAGTATTAAAGTAAAGCCTCAGAATATTAGCCAATGGAGATTTTTTTTAACATAGGAATTTTTGAAAACGAAGTTGCATCACGAAGTTGCAGCCACATTTTAAGAGAAAATGAAATGGAAGAAGGCTGAGAACAAAAAACGGGCCATTCAGTTGACAATTTAATATTTCCTGCAGCGTTACAACATCAAACTCTGATTATAGATCTAATGTTCCCAACTTTATCAAACTAGACAAATCGAGAAACCTAATCTTGGGTCCACTTTTTGTGGTCGTC